>JASDQU011442502.1:0-23434 GCA_032191745.1 Picea mariana | reverse complement strand
TGGAAGCTTCTATTAGGTCTTCTTACATCCGCCTTATTCTATTTTATTGAAAGGCCTTATTAATATTGACCTTTATTACATCCGAATACATTGATCTACCTATGTGCGGGTTAGGACCTTAACATTCATCTAGTGATGAGGAAGAAAGGTTCTCCAAGAATGCCAATCAAGTGAAGAAGCATGTGAAGGAAATCCATATTACAATGTACTCTATACCTTCTTCTTCATCAGAATATGAAGAAGAAGAGGAAGAAGAAAATGATGAACAAGAAATAGAGTTTGGGATTTTAGAATACAAAAAAGCATGGAAGAGATGATGACCGAGGATTTCAAGAAAGCAGGATAAATAGGTCCCAAATGGGATCTGAGAAAAATTAAAAAGAGAGCATGTAGGAAAAGTATAACGAATGGTATTAGTCTCTTCCCAAGAAGAATATTGTGTGATGACTCTTTAGCAACTTCTCCATTTTGTTCTAATATTTTAGAAGTTGTGGGATTCTGTATCCATGAGATCACTCATAAGAATTTCATGGGTTTTTTTCAATGTCCATGTGGGAAATGGGCGGTAGAAATTAAGGACCCTTCAAGAAGAATTCATTTATGGATTGGAACCTTCAACCCTATTGAAGAGGATACTAAAGTATATGGGAGTGTTGCAAGGAAACTCAGGGGACCCCATGCACTCACTAATTTCTCTCCCTCTATTTCTAATATTTGAAAGACCAAGGTTCAATCCCCATACAGTGCCACTAGTTCATTATCTTCATCGTCCATGGTAAAAAAGAGATTCTCATTCCAAATGACATAGTTCAATATGGATTATACAACCACAATTATCACCATCAAATGATGAGAAGATGATCATTAATGTAGAGGAAATAAGCATGCATGTGTCTCCTCCTTGATATGACTATGATGAAGAATCATCAAGGGAATAAATGTTTTTGGTTTCTTCTGCAACATTTGTTTACATATTTTCTATGGTCCCATCATAATTTTTGCATCATCATCTTAAAAAAAAAAATAGCGTCTCTAATATCGATGGTTATGTTAGCACTCTTTAAATTTTGTTTGGTTGATAGACAAATGACAGAGGTAACTATTTCAACCAAATTTACAACTGAGGCACTAGCCTTCTCAAATCGGAGAGGGCTCTCTTGTGTCACTTGATATTTCTTTGGAAATGTGTGGCTAGATTTGGTTTGTTTTGGGGGTTTTTAATAAAGTTGTTGGCAATGAAGGGGAGGAACACATAGGGATATGGAGTCACAATTATGAAAGTGAATGAAAACAATGATCAGCCGATAGAACTCTCTAGAGGATAAAGGCTAAATGAGGCAATGAATCTGAGTTATAAATTGAATTTAATCAGAGTGGCAAGAGCAAAGAGAAACAAATAACTGCATCAGAGAATTACAGAAATGAATTCTGAATTAGCTAGGAAGAAACATACACAGTTTAAATTGCTTAAGCTAAGAGCGTCACAAGACGAATTCTGGGCCTTTAACTCTCCAATTTAAATAGCAGAAAATGTAAATGGAATAAAGATCACAGGAAATACATACAATGAAGGAAGACAAAGATAATATCACCACCATTAGAATAATTTCATATAGATTTCAAAAGCTTCTGCATATATATTCAATTCACCTTCAGAAAATTACAATAGAGTTCACAACAACCAAAATGTTCCCTTGCACTTCTGCCAACATTAATTCATTCAAATGCCCCAGTATTTATACAATTCAATTACAATGGCTAAACTGAAGAATTTTAGCTTCCAAAACTAATTATAGTAATTTCAACTGACAGTCTCGGTATATGAACCGATTTACAATGATTACTCAAAAAAATTTACAAAACTAGGAACATATTTCTCTGATTACTCATCTTCCTTCACGACATTTGGCATGTCTTGATATTCTATTGAACTCGTTGGTTTGGTGACACCTGGAGATCACTTACTGGTCCCGGGAAAACTGCATTTCATCTTGCCCAGTCGCACAATTTCCTTCCATTGTGAGTCAGAGGGAATTTTTTAATCCATCATCTCTTTAATCAAAATCTCTAGGTCAATGCACGTGGTATAGGACATAGTCGGCAAGCTAACCTTCACTGTTTTAAATTCATTCATAATTTCAAAGTCTGTAGCCAAATACTCTACTAGACTTGTGCCTTTCAAACTCTCCTCCATGGCTTCAAATTTGGAATGGTCCATCCTGCATTGAATGAGGAGAGAGTTGTAGTCTTCTTGATTGTATAATGAACCTTTGCCATCCCAAAATGATGGGAGTCCCTTGATAAAAAAAAATTCAAATGTATCCTTAAACTCATGTATATTGTGCTCCATTTGCATAGCTTTGTTCTGAACCGATCTGAGCAGGTTGTGCTTGGCGATGATCCTCCTAGCCCAAATAATCAACGCAGTCATGTCTTTTACCCCAATAGTCTGAAGATCAGCAGTGGGCCCAGAATTTAGTAAATCAATAGCATTTTGGGTCCATTCTGAGGGTTTTTGGGCTAAAACTTCATTAACAACGGTACATCTGCTTTGAGTCATGGCAGCCACATTGTCTTTGTTGTTTGTAAAATTTAGATAAACTCTAAATTTAGCAGCCTCTACAGCAATAGCATCCCAGATCACATGTTTAGCTCCATGTAGTAATGTTTTTCCCTTTAACCTTGCTTTCATCTTGTTCACTCTTTCTTGAAAATCTTTATTTTCTCTTTGGAGTGGAGCCATCTTCTCATCTTTTACTTTCATCTCTAGTTTCATCTTTTCTATGACCTCTTTGAGGCCCTTGATCTCCCCTATTTTTTATCTCACTTGGGACATAGCTTGAAACAACCCTTTATTGCTTGATCCAGCGTAGCGTCTGTATTGGCATATACAATGAAAACCATATCTGATGTCGCTACCTATGCTTGTGATTAATTCTCTTTCTCTTTTTCCAACTGCAACACTTTAGATTTGTAATTGAGTGCTTCTTGTCTTAATGTTTCCTTCTCTTGCTCTAGAGTAGCTAGCTCTGTTGCTTGTGGATGTTCATTAGGAGACATATTTAACTTCTTCTTCAGACCTTGGATTATCTTTTCCTTCTCATCTAAAGAATCCTTTACTCCTTGAGGGCCTTCAGATTCCAATCTTTTGACTTGTGTCTATTAGGATTTGCTGGAGGCTTTTTCCTGTTTCAATTGTCCATCTAGTTTCAGTGCTTGTGTTGTCAATCTAAAAAATTTCAAAATCAAACTTAGGTAGTCTAAATATAGCATGTCACTGGCATTCCTGTGAAACTTTACTTTGTCTGGGGCTCCAATATTCTCATAGTGCATCTTGATTTCAGACACCTTGTCATCATCTGCTATTGCTATATTGAATGTATTTCTTTCCACATCTCTGACTAAGAGCAGTGAATTCTTATGTTGGGAGATCTTCTCTACTTTGGGAAACAAGTCTCTTATTTCACTATTTTCCATACTTCCTTTCACAGCATACTGGTTCATTAAGTCCTCCTTAGATTGATATACTGCCCCAGGTGTCTTGTTGAACATATGTTTCTTGCTGTTGAAAACCCTTGTGTTTTTTTCACCTTGTGGCATGCTTCTTGTACCATCATATTCGTTCTTGGTTGCACCTTCCACCATCTCCATGCTTATTTTCTCTTTAGGTTCTTCTTCTTCCAGGTCAACCACTTGAGAAGATGGTGTAATTTTCATTTTCTTGGGAATATCTTGCTGACTACTGGCACCGAGTGCCTCTAAACTACTCCTCTTATTATAAACACTCATCTTTGGGGATTTAACAATCAATATTGGAGAAGTTTTCTCTGTCTGGATCTGCTGAGGACCATATTCTATTGGTTTTATATGATTATGCTGCAAAATGACCTCCATATTTGTACATGTTTCCAGATTAGCCAGTTTATCAAATCCTTCAACATGCTCGTGCCCATAGGGACCCAATTTGCTCATCAACCTTCTTATTGATATGATCTAGTGTGGGTCATATTTCCTTCCTTGTAATTGTGTAAATCTGAATTCATTGACTTTGGCTTGGATCTGGGGTAAATAGGATTTGTTTTTTACCACGAAGAGTCCTACCATGAAAGGAAATTTTAAATTAGATGCCTTGTGTGATTTTAGAAAGTGTTATGTTTCTGAAATGATCCTTTGTCTGATGAACTCTAGAGAAAAAATTATGGGAGTCAAAAAGACTGGTAAAATATAAGGTACTTCTTGATATCCATACACCCATATCACAGTAGATTGTGTGAACAACATCCAATCTCCTACTCTACTCTATGTGTTTGGTTGTAAAAAACTCTTCATCTTTTCCAGAACCCTTGGAAAGTCTGAGCCGAAGATAAGATTGTACACCCTGGACATGATCTTGTTTATGAAAATAAGGATGGTGATCCTCTTACATTCAGTCGAGATGAATGTTGCTTTTGGGAATTTGGTCTTATTTGATTCTAAAAACATTCTCAGCAGGTGCATGTAGTATATGAAATGTCTCAATGACTTGAAATTTACTAGTTGTTGGTGCATATTTTCAGCGATTAATTTGTCAAGACTTGTACAGAATGACTAACTAGACTCTGACATGAAAAAGGTCAACAGTAAACCTAAAATGACTTCTACCACAAATTTGTCATTATCCAACCCCAAAATTTGACTAAGTAAAGAACAAGCCCACTGGACTTCGATGACCATGACGCTTGCATGTGTAGGCAATGACAGACTCTTAGAGTGGTGTTCAGGCTTAACAATGGTTTGCATAAATAGGGTTTTAACTTCAGGGGAACACTCTTGGTAGATTGTGATCATTTTCTCTTCCTCGAAGGGCTCTGACACTGTGAGGGATGACTCTATTATACTGAGGGTGTGTCGAATGGATAGACTGTCTATTTCACATAAGACTTCTAACCCTAGTTTATTTAAAATGACCCTTTCTACCTGCGAATATTGATCCGCACACTAGATTACAAACTCAGGGAAAGGAAAGGATACTTCTACGATGTAAGGGGTAATGAAGGCCTGAGCCGCTTCGAGGAAGGGTACTTGCTTTCTGACATTGTATAGAAAATTTGATCTGGAAATGGAAATGGGTGAGACTGTAATTTCTGTGTCGAATATATGTGAATCCCTGTCAATTAGAGCTTATTATTTAAAGGCATAATCTTGCTCTTTTATGGACAAAATGACAGGGTTGGAAGCCATGATGATAAATACCTGTTAAGCAGTGAAGGATAGGTGAAACTGGTTCACTGTTGAGCTTTCAATTTTGAATGGAGGGTTTGCGCCACTTTCAAACGTTCGGTTGCTTTGAAAAATTATAGAATAATGAACCCGAGACCCTCCTTTTATATGTTCTTTGATATCAGGGATTGGAGAAAGTGGTTTTAGGTAGACCGCTTTTTGCCTCAATGTCCCTTTGAGAGCGCCATGTATCCACAATGGAAACTGCGGTAGTTTTCCCCTTCCCGCATTTGAATGATTAACCCTTGTGCTACTTCAATCATCGATATGAGTATCATTTGTTGATCTGGATCGCTCTAAGATCTACGGTCCACCGTGCCTCAGCAACTTTCGCTATCGTGGATTGGAGAAAATGGTTTTAGGTAGACCGATTTTCACCCCGATGTACTTCTAGAGGCGCCACGCGTCCACGAAAAAAACCATGGTAGTTTTCCCCGGCCCTCCTTCGAATAATTATCTTCCACACTGCTTCATTCCCCGATATGCACCTCAACCGTTGATTCGGGTTGTTTCAAGATCAACGGTCCTTCGAGTCCTACCTTTCGTGCCTCCGCTATATTTTTCCATATGCCACTGGATATAGCCCGATCCTCCAAACTAACATGCTTCTACAACGATATAGCTCTTTGCTAAGTTTTCGAATTTTGGATCATGATCTGAAATTTGTTATGGTGATAACAGGTTACATGAGTTTAGATTGAATTTTGGATGATAATCTCCTCAATTTTTTCATTGACAATTCATTTCCATCATATTTTGTTAATTGGAAAAT
Source organism: Picea mariana (assembly GCA_032191745.1). Lineage (NCBI taxonomy): Eukaryota > Viridiplantae > Streptophyta > Pinopsida > Pinales > Pinaceae > Picea > Picea mariana. The sequence continues at coordinate 17,403 of JASDQU011442502.1, read as the reverse complement.
AGATCATTTAGATTGTACTTAAACACTTCATCATCTTTCTACAGAATCCAGGAATGGGATCTATGACAATTTCATGTTTGGGATGACAATTATTTTAGGAATATTTTTCCATGAGGAATGTCAGTACGAGAAATCAATGCAATGGTAAAATAGTTGGATATGGATTCAATATAACTTTGCTAGGAATATGACCTTTACCAACTAAAAGAGGGGAAGAGAAAGAAGTGAAAAAGCCACAAACATTGTGCCTCCAAAAGGGTACTCTCGAAATCGCCATCTTCCTTGCGGTTTTTTGTGAAAATGATACAACACCATCTAAGATAATAGATATAACTTGAGGTACATATGTCTGTAAAATTTTCAATTTATAAATCAACTTGTCGAAATGTTGAGGGTCATTATCAATGAAGGACCGAAATATCTCAGTTAGATCATAGGTCCGACCATGCTCAAGAGGTAGGCCATCTAGAAAAATGGGGCAGTGACATGACATGGCCATGGAGGCATTCCCTATTGATGTTTGTGGTAGCATCAGATAGGTACTTCCACACTTTCTTATGTATATCATGTGGAATTTTTCGAAATCCCAGTGTGAGTTTACTTTAGTTAAAAGGAATTAATTAAAGTAAATGTGTTTTTATTAGTAATTGAGTTATTTAAGGAACATGCTTAGCATACAACATGTAATCTAAATATTAAGTGAGTGTGATAAGTAATATCAACCATATATCACTTTGGATATTAGAAATAGATTGTAACTCATTATTATAAAGTAAGGCTTAGGTAAAGGAGAAGTCACTTTTGATAGGAGATCAAAGTCAGAGACTTTTGACGAGAGGTCGAGGTCGAGAGACCAAGGTGAGGATCTTTGGTGAGATGACAATATCGGGAGACTCTTGGTGAGATTCCAAGAGAAAGGGACCTTTGGAGAGATGTCAAGGTTGAGGATCTTTGGTGAGATGCCAAGATCGAGATCTTTGGCGAGATTCCAATATCAAAGATAGAAAAGAAGGAATTTTTCTAGTTAGAGTGTAGAAGCAAGGAAGCACTTTTTGCTTACACTAGAGTGAGGAGATCTCATAGGTTGGGTGAAGAGATTTCATCCAAGTGTTGATTAGAGGGTTGCATAAAAAAGGACTGTGATTGAATATCTTGGATAGTGGAGAAGGACTTCCATATATAGGTCATACAGGTCAAGGAGGAGAGAGAGAAAAGGTAGTGGTAGGTGGGTTTCAAAGGATAGAATCAATATGGAAGAATTAGATCATATAGATATTGTCATGCGAGTTTTATTTACGGATATGTGATTCATAATGTAGACAATTGCGTATATATGTAGTTCATAGTGGGATGAATCGCATATGCCTCAGGAAACGTGCTGGTACAGGGTCGTACAACATCACAACAATTGCTAAGTTTATTTTCAATGTATAATTATCTCATTGGGCCATTTTCCATTTTATAGGAGCTCTGATTTGACCTTAACATTGGACTGGTTTTCCCTCCTGGGTTTTTCTAGGGGTTTATACCCAAAAATATTGGTATTTATGTGTGCTTGATTTGGTTTCCTTGTTTATGTTTTCTTTTCATGTTTAGTTGAGTAATTAGTTGTTCTTTTAGTAGATAAAGTGATTTTGTTTTGATCTAACTGTTCAGTGTTGAGTAGAGTGGTAAAAGAATCAACATGGTATTTGTGCATACCAAGGGTTGAATCCACTGGAAATCCAACATGGTTTCAGAGCCAAGGCTTTGAAGGAAAGAGGGAGCCTAGTATCTGAATGGAGGAAATGAAGAGGATATATCTTATTAGGTTGATAACCAACAATGGAAATCGAAGGAAAATTTTCAAGGAAACAATAGTTTCAACATAGGGTTATTAGATCATATCTTGGATATGGTGAACACATTGAAGATTGAAGACAGGTTAGAAGGGTAGAAAAACTTCTAGTCTTGGAAGGAAAGGTTTCTTCTTCTATTGGAGGAGAATGGCCTAAAAGAGTATCTTGAGGATATGGTTGCAGGTCCTATTGATCCACAGGAATTGGTAGCTCAAAAGAAGAAGAAAGTAAAGGCCAAGAAGGTGTTACTAGAATCTGTAAAGGATCACTTGATTCTGCACATTGTTGAGAAGAAAATTTCCAAGGAAATGTATGATGCTTTGGTGAGTCTATACCAAAACAAGAATACATGCATGTTGCTACAATTGAAGCATCAACTTCGAGTTGTCAAGATGTCAAGATATCAAGCGAGGACATGATTTTTAACTAACTTATGAATATTACACAGATATGAGATCATATTGAAGCCATTGGCGAGACAGTACATGATGTTAAGTTGGTGAATATAGAATTGAGAGCTCTTACCAAGTCTTGGGAACCTTGTGTGTAGGGGATCTGTGCACGAGAGACAGTTCCAAGTTTTAATAGACTAAGGACTGATTGTATTCATGACGAGACTCGGTTAAACTATAGGGATGGTTTGAAGAGTAGCCATAATGAGAACCTTTTCTTTTTATCCAGGAAAGGAAGGGAAAGTTAAGGAATATTTTCAGTGGAGAGTCTATCGCTCAAGATGACAAGAAGAAGAAGGACATGAGAAACTCAAATGATTTACATGTCACAAGTTTGGAAATTATGCAGGGAAATTTCCACACATGAAGAATGTGAAGAATGAAATATAATCATATGTAGCTACATTGGAAAAAGATCAAATGGATGAGTTTTCCAAGAAGTTTGAACATATATATTTCTTACTTTTTCCCAAAATTCCTTGAGAACTATATCAGATGGTGCATGGTTGATAGATAATGGAGCCATGTGTCACATGAAAAGAGCATAAGAGGTGTTCTATAACTTCACAGAGTTTGACTCAGATATTCATGTGGAACTTAGTATGGCGACCAAGCATGTATTGAAGGGATCTGTAATAGTGCCATTCCATATGGATTCAAGAGGTTTTTTGAGAGTGTGGGATGTGCTATGGGTGCCATAAATCAAGAGGAGTGTGATTTCAATCTCATTGATTGAGAAGAAGGGATATGAGGTATTATTATGATATGGAAAATAACTCATCATGCTCAGAGGATCTAGTTCATACAAAGCAATTGTATTTAGAGTTAGAGAGAGAAAATTGTATAGGATAAAGGGCCATCCTATGCGAGAAGTGGCAAGTATTAGAGTGAAAAATAATAAGGAGAAAGTAGCTCTGAAGGTTGAGAATCTTAGAGGGAGTTAGCCTTCAGGTTTAGGGGGTAAGGAGTAGCCTTCCAAGTCTATGAAGAAGGAGTCATGGTACGAGATGGCCATACAAAATGATTAGGGGAAGGAGAATTATAGGAGCATGTTCATAGGAAGTGATTCTTCAGAGACAAGTTAGATCATCATGGTAGGGATAACTTCTATGTCATAGGGAGAAACCAATCAGGTCTATTAGAGAGCAGGCATGGTAGTTGATATGGTAGCGAAGATTGAGACAACTCCAGGTGGGAGAAGTACCTTTCTCTCTAAGAGGGAGTGTTGATGTTTGTGGTAGCATCAGAAAATTACTTCCACATTTTCTTATTTCTAGCATGTGGAAGTCGTCGAAATCCTAGTGTTAGTTTACTTTAGTTAAAAGGAATTAATTAAAGTAAATTTTGTTTTAATAGTAATTGATTTATTTAAAGAACATGCTTAGCATGCAACATGTAATCTAAATCTTAAGTGAGTGTGCTAAGTAATGTCAACCATAGATCACTTTGGAGATTAGAAATAGATTGTAACTCATGATTATAAAAGAAAGGCTGGGGTAAAGGAGAGTCACTTTTGATAGGAGATCAAATAAGACTTTTGATGAGAGGTCGAAGTCGATAGACCTTGGTGAGAGACCAAGGTGGGGATATTTGGTAAGATTCCAAGATCGGGAGACTCTTAGTGAGATGCCAAGAGCAAGGGACCTTTGGTGAGATGCCACGATAAAATATAGCAAAGAAGGACTTTTGCTAGTTGGAGTGTAGAAGCAAAAGAATTTTTTCTTACACTAGAGTGAGGAGATCTCACAGGTTGTGTGAAGAGATTTCATCCAAGTGTTGATCAAAGGATTGGATCACAAAGGACCGTGATTTAATATTTTGGATATGTGGAGAAAGACTTCCATATAGAGGTCATACAGGTCAAGGAGGAGAGAGATCAGAGGCAACCTCAAGTGGGTTTCAAAGGAAAAATGCCATAGGGAAGAATGAGATCATACAAAACTTTTCGTATGGGTTTTTTGTACAGATACATGATTCACAGTGTATACAATCGTGTAAATACACAATTCATAGTGGGAGGAATCATGTATGCCTTGGGAAACATGTTGGTATAGGGTCATACAACAACACAACAGTTGTCAGGTTTGTCTACAGTGCATGTTCTCTGAGTGGACCATTTTCCCTGTGACGAGAGCCTTGATTTGACATTAATAAAAGCATCATTGGACTGGTTTTCCCTTCGGGGTTTTTCTAGGGGTTTATACTTGAAAATATTGGTGTTTATGTGTGCTTGATTTAGTTTCCCTGTTTATGTTTATGCTACATGTTTAGTTTATTATTGAGATGTGGTTTTAGTAGATAAAGTGATTTTATTTTGAGATAATTTTCAGGTGTTGAGTAGAGTCGTAAAAGAATCAACATGGTATTTGTGCATACCAAGGATTAAATATGATGGAAAATCAACATGCCCTAAGCAAAAAAGAAATGCAGGACAGTTGGTGGAAAATAAATGCATGACAGTTGGAGTGGTAAGGGAAGTTGATCTAACATAAATCAATGGAGGTAGGGGATAGTTGGATAGAAGAGGAAATGGTATTGGTTGATAGGTTTTGGAAAAAATATCTCCCTAAGTACATGCCTTCATCATAAAAATGATTGTTTTTTATATCTACTTAAATTTTTTAATAATATTTTCCTTGTTAAGTTATTAAATTGTAATTAAGCGTAATATCTAGTTTTATGTATGAGAATAAGGATAAATGATATTAAAAATTATATGACCCCACTATAGTGGCCTTTTGGTCTTGGTTTTAAAGTAATAACTAAAATTGTTTCTTATTGGTTGAGAATGTGTCTTCCTTGGAGGTAAAGATAACGACCCAAGACCCATAAAACCTAAAGACATATATTTTAGATGGTGTGGTTTTCCTTGAGTATCTATGAGGAGTTCATGTCCTAGGTTGTTAGGGACCTAACCCCTCACATAGATAGAATAATATATTTTCCATGTAATAAAGGACGAAATTAGTTAATAAGGCCTAAATATATTTTCCATGTAATAAAGGTCGACATGAGTTAGTAAGGCCTATTTAATAAATATGAACAAGTCAATGTAAGAAGACCTAATAGAATCTTTTGCTTCTAGAAAGATCTTCCTCTATATTGTTCTTTAGAAGATAGAATTAGTATAAATAAGAGTAGGGGGCATGAGAAATATTGTCTTGAGAATTATTGTCATAGAAGTCTGCTTTGTGGAGGTTTCCCCCTCAAAGAGGCAAGTGAACATTGCTTTCTTTGAATAAAGGTATTATTTATGGTGTTTCTCTTCTCATATTTTGTTGTTCCAGTTGATATCTATTGAATATTGTTGTTTCTACATATTATATTACATTTGGTACCTTATGAGTGGTATTAGAGAACTTTCCTTGGCAGCAATTGTGGGTTAAATTTTTTTAGGGTAGAGACATGTTCTGACGTCTTTAAACTACAATGATACATCGTTCAACACATAAATATGTGGTCGAGGAGGAATACACATAGGAAATACAAGAGGTTTTTAGGCTCACATTGTTGGACACCCTTGTAACCCCTGTTGGTACCCCTTCGAATGGTAGTGCATTATATAGCACATGTATACGAACCATCCTAGGTATCGTGAAACCCACTATAGATCAATTGATTGGCCACCTGAATTCTATAGTTCCACCGAGAACAATACTCAGGAATATACTCTCTAGTACCTCAGAAATCGGGTAGTATGACTAAGGGTGCAATCTAGCCTCCTTAGTTGGTGCCCTGAGATATTGGGGAGATTACTAATGTTCAACCTCGCATGTATATCAAAGATATATAGCATAGGGAAAACCCTTTTCTATAGGAACCCTGGAAATCCTAACCCTTGGGACAGAAACAAAATAGAAACGGAATAGAAAAGATCTATTGTTTTTCAACCTTGCATCCTACATTCTGGTTTTGAAATTACTACTTATTTTTTCCTTTTAAGAATTTGGGCATTTTGAGACTGCAATATTATTCAGATCAGACTATAACTTTGCAGGAAAAAAGCAACCACAGCCTTATTTGAGACCTGTCTCATTGGATTCTTCTTTTCGTACTAATCATTGTGATATCTATCATTTTTACCCTTTGTTTCACCCCGTGGACCCATACCTTCCTAGCACCCATATTCCCCACTTATCCCAATCGTATCCTCTTGATTCCATGATCATATTGGTATATATCACTCGTCAATTTTTTTGTCTGTGGACCCACCCCTCATACCCTATTGACGGGCAAAATTGACAGGCCATCAACTGGAAGAACGGGTCCGGTCTGGGTTTGTCTAAATAACCCAAGTCGTTTGGTGTAGCCTATTCTAATGGGTTTAATGGCTCTGTTATCCAACCTAAGTTCCTAAAACAAAGAAAAGAGGAAAACTATATAATGCCAAAACTATAATAATCTATGAACTTTAATCTAATTATTTACAAAATATAATAAACAGAAAAAGAAAGTATGAACATATCTCTTACACACAGAATTTATAGGTTGCAAGTTTTAATGAAAGCTTTGCAAAATCAATATAAAAGTAATTGTTCTCAGAAGCAGATAAAGAAAGCACATTTTTTTGTATTCTCTGTTTTCTAATTATAAATCAAATAAAACTGGAATTAACTAAGTTATGAAACAAAGATACACAAATGGTCAAAGCCAATCTGAAACTTTCTTGTTTCACTAATACATAAAATAACAGAAATTAGAAGCAGATGAAGCTAACCTGTGATTAGTTTGTTAAATGTGTTTGTGCTTCTATAGAAACAAAGAGCATCCAGTTGCCTCGCCTGTGAAAGAAATTTGCAGTAGGCTTATGATAAAAATTTCCTCAATAAATTCAAGGAACGTATTGGCAACCGGGATTTAAGAACAGAATAGTGAACACATGTAATCCATTGATCTTATAATTATGAATGAATACATTTAGAGAAATATTTATGTAACACATTCATTTTTATCTATCCATTAAACATCAAAGAAAAATCCTGACATTACAATGGATATGATGATCACAGTCACAACATATGGAACAAAAAATCATGAACGACATCTATATCATGAATATCATAGAACATAACATGTCATTGAGACTAAAGCTATACAACACGTTAATATCCCAATATAAGAGAAACAAAATGTCAATGAAACAACATTCACAGTGGTCTAAAGCCGAAACGCTATAAGTTGTTCCATTAAGTTCTAAGATTCATTCTCCCATCATTGGTTCCAGGCCAAGATCCTTCAATCACTTAGAAAATGAAGAGTATTTAAATTGACTTGAAATCCTATTTTCATATCTCCTAGGATAGGATATGATCTCATAAGATCAAAATATTACAAAAATAGAGGGCCTACAACCACTCATAACTGAGTTGGATTTTTTTTTTTTTAAATAAAAGGTTTTCACAAAATCAACAGAAAATAAATACTAATCATCTAAATGAAAAATTGAACATGTTTCCCGTCAGATGATTAGCATGAAGATCCACCATATCCTGAAAACAAAGCAGTAATAAGTTAGATAAATTATTAACAACTAATTACTAATTTTTTATTTAAAAATGGCTTGGCTACAGAATCAAAAGATTTTGTAGCCAATCTTATCTTAGCCAACGAAATCCAATTTGAAATTGATTCGATTCAAAATAGATAACTTGAAAGTAATAAGAAAAAAAATGTTTTACCATTTCAACAAATGACCAAATATGGATCATGGTAGCTCGAAATTGATTATGTCTTTAACATTGTTTTCATTTTTTATTGTTACATTCCCAGTCGTCTTAAGGCGCTTAACTTGCCTCTTTGCATTTACTCTGAGGTTTGGATTTTCCTATTCTAGTGATTCACATTGAGTTGTGAGTGTTTTAATATGAGCCTGAAGGATGGGAATATCAGTGTAGTATCATTCAATCCAATGCAGACAAATGTCACAATGTATTGAAGGGTCGACCTATTGGTGGAGTGAACAGTCAAGTCTGGTTGTATCGGCCTTACTAGTCATCTTCCCTTGACCAAAACTAATACCAGTGAACCCATTATTACCCTCGAGACACAGTGGAAGATTAGTCACAAATTCATAGGGTTCAACGGGACCAAACCTTTGACAATTTGGGTCTTCCACAGCCAGTAAATCTTCAATTTCGGAGTTTGAGACCTCATTGACCTTGATCGGGCCGATCGAATTCAAATGAGGTCCAGATCGATTCCTCAATTTTCTCGAAATAAGATGACCAACTCTTTTGTTCTGAAACACTAGAGCCATGTGTTTTTGTTTTGTCTGATTGCAGGATTTTTTGATATCGTGTTTCACAGTGGCATTATGGCCAGCATCTGATTCATGCATAGGGGGTTCACTCAACTCGAAACCAACAGCCTATTGCTCATGTGAAGAACGACTAGGAATTGCCTCCTCTCGAGGGTTTCTATTTAGAGAGTCTGTCTCATTATTTGGAAAGTCAAACTATTTTCTTATCATTGGTTCACCCAAAATGGGGGTTTCTATAGGAATGGTTGTAGAAAAACCATTTCTTATTAAAAATCCATCCCAGCAATCACCCACGGTTTTCAAACAATGAATCAACAACATTTTAATCAAGCGGTGGTGAAAATGACTAGAGTTGAGGCTCTGTCTCTTATACCTTTTATACATTTTGCACAATCTCCTAAATAGATAGAAGGGCACATTTAATTGAAAACCTACGAAATGCATAAGCAGTCATATATGATAGAGAAAAACTAAACCATAACGACCCTCACATGTCACAAATTGTTTGAGGATCAAAAGAAGACCGTGCCACCTAGCTTTAACCAAATAAATAGGGATACCTTTTTCACAGCAATTGATTTTCCTGGAGGTCATGAAAAGGCTCCATGGCACCTCTTCAGTATTTGAGTTTTTGAACCATTTCTCGCTAGTGGATGGAATCCCAATGGCTTCACTCACAAATTCCTCAGTTACCTCTAACTGGATATCTCCAATTTTCTCCCTACACCCATTGAAATTCTATTCAAATTCCTTAGCCACATGAAGGTTATAACCTTCGAACCTTTTGATGAAGGAATCCCAGCCTTGTGCTCTTAAATATTCGATTTCATCATCGTGATAGAGCAGTGCCTGGCAGCCATTCGGCTCCAATCGAACAACAGGAGCCATTACAAATATGACTGGACTGTAACAAGGGTGACTCAAAATAGTTCTGGGTTTGAATGGTAGGAGAAAAAGAAACAAATCCGAATGGATAAAATGGAAACAAACAAAACGAAGCCTCTGTGTAATCATAGTATGAACATTGAGGGTTCGGTCTTGATGCTTGACCACTCCTAGTAATGAAAACCTTGCGTACAGAGCATGAAAACGTATAACCTGTAATGAAAAAATTATCAATTCAGTGTGCCAGCAAGATGGATTAGGTACAGGGTACAATAGTTGTGCATTAATTTCAATGACTAGAACGACCATAGTTTTTGCAACGAGTTCAAATATATCAAAATGAAAATCTCATAATTCAAATGTAAGACCATCTAAGCATATAAAACTTATATCAATACCCAAAACATTCCAAAGATAATCTTATAGAAACTAGAACCATAAGGGAATGGATTTTTTCCAACCATCATAGCTCAAAAAATCATAGGTTGGCACTACAATTATTAGCACCATGAAATTGTGTCCAAAATGGAGTGCTTCACCATCCTTCGTAGGGTGATAAAGGTTGTTTCTAGTTCTTTAAGAAAAATGTTAACGATAATCATTATTGAATTTTTCTTAAGATGAACACTATATTCTCTTTTCAACAAGATCCATTTTTCTCAAGTTCAATCCATAGTATTAATGAAGGATATTTATAGTAATTAAAACGGCATGCTACATGTTAAAAGTATGGAGGTCAGGTTGTTCCCATTTCAAATGTGAAACCAGTAAATAGACCCATTTCCAATCAAACTATAAACTATCTTGATATGGATAAATTGGATTGAAAGAGAGAAAGACATGTCCAAAGATGACAACGAATATCTCACAAGGTACTCGGTCTATTCAAATAATCTTATTTTCCAACATAAACTTTAGTTTCTTTATACAATATTACAAAGGTTCTATAATTAAAATAAGAATGCTTACTAGAAAAAAATCTACATTTTTAACATATAAAGAATCAAACTATTTAAATATCCATACATAAAGATTATGGTAGCATTCATTGGTGTTGAAAATTAAAGTGTGTTGTGATCTACTTGTCCATCTTATTTTATAAGAAATGGAAAGAAACCTCAAATAAAGTCTCTAACAATCATAGATGGTTGTTGGGATATGTGTCATATACCTTGTATTCCTATAGTAGAGTAGGTAATGATTGTTAGGTAGTAGCTTGGAATAAATGTTGAGCAATAGAAGGAAATAAATGTTGAGTAGTGGAAAGGAGTAAATGTAGATCACTAACAAGAAATGAATACTAAGAAACAATAGTTGGCCAGTTAATTGTTGGTGGTTTCCAACACATAGAATTGGAAAACCATAAATGGTTTACAGGTTTTTTATGCTTATTTATTGAGTTATAGGGTTAGAGGAAAATAGTGTGTGAGTTTTAACTTACTTTTATGCTACCAAAATTTATCTAGAATCCTTATGCTACTATAGAACACTCATGTTGAGAGCATGGAGACTCTGTAAATTATTGTATCCATTTAGTTTCTAAATAATGCATTGATCATTCTTTAAAGTGTGTGGTTTTTCTCCCATAAGGGTTTTCCCTAGGAAATTGTTGTCTAATGGTTGTATATTTATGTGTTGTTTATTACTGCAACTACTTTTTATCTAATTTATGCATATTCTTCTGTCATTTATTAGTGTAGGAATCATATTCTACACTTCTTCTTCCTTTAATTTGGTATCAAATCCTAATCACCTCGAATCCAAGGTTTCAGGGACAAGGCTTTTTTTTTTTTATCTAATCTTGGTTTCAGTGGGATCTTGCGTAGAAGAAATATTGTGTAGGGAAATGGTAAGCACGTCTAGATTAGAAATGGAGAAGTTTAATTTCACTAAATTTGAGTTGTGGAAGCTCAAGATGGAGGATATTCTCATGGGGATTGAAGGAGAAAGGAGTAGATCTAAATCTCATGGGATACATGAGTCTCCTAGAAAGTCCAATGCAAAATGTTGGAACTACGACAAGATAGGGCATTTCAAAAGACACTGTAAGGAAGAGAAAACAATGAATAAGAAGAAAAAAATGATTATGATGATGAGTCTAAAACAAATTCTCAAACATACGGTGGAGATTCCTTTGTTGTATCTCTAGCAACCCATGCAGGCCAAAGTGCATGGTTGATAGACTCTAGAGCTTCCTTCCATCTGACTTCCCATCAGCAGTAGTTTTCAATGTATGAGAAATATGATGGTGGGATGGTATACCTCAATGATGAATATCCTCTTAGTGTAGTTGGCATGGTAGAGTCTTGATCAAATTCCCTAATGGTAGGGTGAATAAGATCAATGGTTTTTTGCAAATTCTAGATCTGGCACAAAGCCTACTATTAGTAAGCAAACTTAATGATGTGGGTGTGCAAGTTGTTTTCTATAACAAAGGGTGTAAGATGGTTCGAGGAGTTATGGTTCTTGATAAGGGTGTTCATGTGGGAAGTTTGTTCCAACTTGATGCATGCACCATTCAATGTAATAGTTCTTCAATTTATAAAATGAAGGGATTTGTAGGATCTACGCATTCACAATCAAAACCTATATCTACTTCTTAGGTTCATGCTTTATGGTTACCTAAACAAGCTCTTTATTCAAAAAGAAAGTTTATTGCAAAGAATCCAATGTTATGCCACCAAATATTAGGCCATATAGGTGAGAAGGGATTATGGGCTTTGAAAAACAAAAATCTTGTGGGTGGATTGAATGAATGTGCTCTTGAATTTGATTTTTGTGAGAATTGCATATATGGAAAATAGAACCATGTTCAATTTTATTCTAGTTCTCACAGATATTATAGGTTGTTGGAATTAATCCATTCTACTATATTTGGTACAGTTAAAGTTCCTTCAATTTCTAAGGCTTTGTATTATGTGTTATCCATTGATTATTATTATATAAGAACATGGGTATATTTTCTTAAAACTAAATCTAAGGCTCTTATTCAGTTTAAGGAGTTTAAAGCTCTCTTGGAAAATCATACTAGTAGGAAGATTAAGGTGTGGAGTACTGATAATGGCAATGAATTTTGTTCTGCAAAGGTTGATAAGTTTTGTAAGGAGAATGGAATTGAAAGACATAAGACAACTCCATATACCCCTTAGTAGGATGGAGTTGTAGAATGGATGAACATGATGTTGATGGAGGGAGTTAGGAGTATGCTTAATGGAGCTATATTATAGAAGACGGTCGGGGCAGAAGTGGTTGCTCCTACATGTTACTTGATAAATAGGTCTCCTATGTTAGCTCTTATGGTTAAGACCCCTATGGAGATTTGGACGGGAAATAAGCCTTCACTTCTTCATATTTGTTTTTTTTTATTGTGAGGCATATGCTCATGTGCCTAAGGAGAAGTAGTCAAATTTGGATAACATGGTTGTGAAATGTATCTTCATTGGCTATGGTGTTGGTGTGAAATGGTACCAACTTTAGGATTCTATGGTAGGAATTGTTTTTGGATAGTAGGAGTGTTATTTTCAAAAAGGTCAATTTTATTTTCAAAACAGTTAACAGTTCTCCCACAATGGTGCAACCAAAAGAGAAGAGAAGAATTCAATGGTTTAACTACCACTTGTTTCCCCTCATTTTGCATGAGGCCTATACTAGTGAATTTTTTCACTAGCCTTGTGATTTTCATTACAAAGAGATTTGGATGGTTAGAGTGTTCACTTGGTTCCTTGGATTGTTTAATGTCATGGATGATGATGTGCTAGAGGATTTGATGGTGTTTTGCTTGTTATACTTGCTTATCATAGAGAGATAGAATTACACTTGATCATGTGATGTTCTAGTCTCCACTCATTTCTAGATGATTGGATATGAGGATATATGGATCCCTAGGTGATAATCTCCCTATCACTTTGGGGACTCGTGACATGTATCCATAATTTGAGGTTTTTCTACATATTTTTATGTGGAGACACAATTCTTGAGGCATATTCACAACTCCTAAGGCAATGGCCACAATGCCCTAATAACTTGAGAGCCCTTCTTGATGCACCTAAACTATCCATTCTATGTCATATAATAGATCTTGGAGTGATCATCCATATCACACATTTGGAGGCAAGTGTCACACATTTCGATGATGTTGTCCTTCTCCTTAACTAGTTGGTGGAGATCTTGATGACTTGGCATATGGTTTCATGGCATATTTTGACTTACTCTTACTTGGTTCCACTACTCCCAATGATTTATTGGTCCACACATGCCATTTGGGGGATTATTGTAACACATGTTGAGGCATGTTGTTGGATTAAAGGGGCTCATCCCTTCTTTTCATGGAGATGGTTGAGTGTTATTCATATTCCTAATTTTGAGGCATTGTATCATTGATCCTCTTTCTTTATTTGAGGATGATGTCCACTTTTGAGGTTATTATGAACATTTTATAATTCTTTTTGATGGGACATCTCACCTTGGATAAGATCTAGGAGTTTCTAAACCCTAGATCTAGGATTCATTGCATAGTTTGAGGGAGGCTTGGCTTCAAGAGAATTTATATTTCAATAGAGTGCCTAGAATGTTTCGAGATAAATTCCATTAGATGAAAAATGGCTATAGGATTTCCAAAATGTGGTCATATTAGAAATTTTGACAAAATTTGGCACGGTTATGATGCTTTTAAAATCTATCGTGGGAAACGTTTCACTGTATTTTGACCACTTGTTTGAAGAACCCTCCACCTATTTTTCTTGAGCGTTTTGGTTATTTGAGGATTTCATTATCGATACATACCCATGGTGAATAGTTATGTATCTCTTAAGGCCCCATAGCCCATATTTTCATGCATCTATTGGAGGTCCTCCACTCTTAGGATCTTCTATCCATTATTTGTTGGGATGGTTCACCTTGGAGACCTACACATCCACCTCAGAGGAGATCTAGGAGGTTTTCATTTCCTACTTTGAGGATTTGGTTGTGGATTTATCCACTTGGTAGCATTTGGAGGCTAGACATTGCACATTTGACTCATCTTCTTCTCTATTTGATGGGAATGTCCCATTCTCTTAGGTATATGTTTTTTGGAGACTTGTACATGTGTCCTTAACCACTTCATTATTTTATGTATTGTTGAATAATTGGTTGGAGGAAATAATTATGTAATCCTCCCTAGGCTATATATATGGTTTTCACATGAGAAACTATTATTTTATTGTAAATGAATTTGAGCTAGACTCTATATAAAGAGCAGCCCTTCCTCATTTGTACTCATGGTTGGATTGTTGGAGCTTCCACTCTTTGGAACTTAATTAACATATGTTTCTTAGAGCATATGTCATGTATAAGGGTTATTTATTTGTGGGATTTGGTGTCAATTCTTGGAGCTCTTCTATTTTGGTATCTATTTGTTACATAAACATAATGTGAATGCTCAAGTCTTCTACAAGATAACAAGAACAATCCATTGAAGGGTAAAGTATACAACTTGGAAGGAATATGTTTTGGGTAGCTCTTTCCTTTTTCCTTATTATTTTGGTAATTATTTGATTCCTTACTTTGTTTATCCATCTAGGAACACTAGCAAGGGTATTGAGTGCATTTATCAAGCTACAATTGATACTGTTGGTGAATATGCTCCCTTTATAACCCCTTCTTGTAGGGCCTTGATCTTCATCATTTATCTTGATTAGATAGAAGTCTATTTTTTCATTCGGCTCTAGTCTCCCTATCCTAATCCTTAGATAAAATAGACCAATTTTGAATAGGGGTTTTTTTCTTGACCCCATAATCCCCCTATGATATTCTTGACCCTATAAGACCCTTTTGATTCACCTTGACTCCATTTCCCTTGTTGGATTTGGCACTAATCTCTACGTTCCTCCATCACCTATTTTATATCCTAAAAAAATACCAAAAACATTGTTTTACGAAATCTACTCTCACTTCACCTTGTGCTTCATTGCTTATCTTTAGTAATCCTTCTAGGGATAGCCCCCTTGAACTGGAGGAGAGTTAGCATAAACTGAAGAGGATAGGTTACTTAGGTGACAGTGGTGACCATAATAATAGTTCCCTCATGGGTTGTGCCTTTTGGATTAGGGATTTTATCATCAAGTACAAATTGGGAGGTAATATTTTGGCATCGTATCTGGGGATTAAATCCATTTTCAACTCCAAGTAGATACAAAACCATTATTCCTTACATATTTTAAAGTTTGTGTTGTATGTAGAGATGACCACATGCAACATCTTGAAGGAACTTACAAAGCTCATATTATCATCTCCACTCTTGGTATTGGTATGAAGTATGATCATTATTCATTGTAGATTGTATTTTCAAACTTACATTGAATACTTACAAGATAAAAAAATGGAATGGCCTCCATGGTTGGCTTATTGGTATGCTCCTATTGATTTCTCAAATATCACAGGGTTCCCTAATGAGTGACCAAATGTAGAATCGGGTTCAATTCCAATTTTTTATGTACATGATGATTCGATCACAATACACATATTATCTTTCATGGAATTCATTTCAAATATTGGCATTGTTCATGAAAATTTTGTGATAAGGTTGTTTTTATGTAGCTTTGAAAATAGTGCAAGGGAATGGTTTACACATCTTGGTAGAGGAGAAATATTTATACATGTTTTGTTGACATATTTTTCAAGAAATGGATCCCTAATGATCATGAGGAATGGATTCCCTATGTTGCATATATCAAAGGAATGTATGGTGAGATAAACAAAAAAAATATTGTTGAAAAAGGTCCTCAAGAAGCTCCTCATTCTCCTCTTGAAGATGATAAAGACAAAGAAGATCTTATTGCACCTCCACTTGAAAAACACGAGGATGAATACTCTTCTCACACCTCCACTAAAGACCAAGCACATGAAGAAAGCATTGTTGAAGAAGCACCCTATTGATGTAGCCAAAAAAATTTGATTCATTCATGAAATCTAAAAACCATGCAAACAGATGAGAATGTAAAATAACTCTCTCGTATTCCTTCTCCATCCTAAATATTACAATGTAAGTTCAACCCCTTATAACTACTATCTGATATTTTTGAAAACAACTAATTTTAGAAAAACAGCTCATTTTAGAAAATTCCCGCGTGACTTTAAAACTTACCAATAACTAAAAGGTAAGTAGAGAGACATAATTTTTCAACTTTCTTTTCTGATTAGGTGCATAAACTAAGAGATGACTGATAATTAATAATTTAAAAATTCTCGTAAAAACATTAAAACCCCAATTTGAGGCCTTATATGAACGCATTTTTCCCCGAAAAAGTGACAAAATAATGTTTGATCTAAAGAATCAAATCGGCATAGCAGTGAACTCTTCAAGACGCAAATCCATGTAAAATTTCAGCCCAAATGGATAACTGAGTCAAAATTTATGACCCTCATAAATCCATGCATCATTATGACCCTCAAAAATCCCTGCATCATTCTCCTCTGGTTGAAAAGAACGCAACTCCTACAAGTTATTGTCTTCAAATTGTTGTTGCTTAATGAGATCTAGTTTCAACAAGTCCCCCTCTATAATCCATGTACCGTCTATTGGTCCTATTCCTTCCCACTAGACCAGATATTGGTTGTATTGGCCTTGTCAAGTATGAAGGGTATTCTTCTCTAAAATATGTGCAATATTTTCCTTTTTCTTGCTCGGATTGGCATGTTGCCAATCCACCTCCGCCTCACTATCATCACCCAGATCGTCCCCATGGAAGATATATAAGTCATAAACATTAAACATAGGGGAAATATCGAGATCAACTGGTAAATTGACCTTATAAGAATTGTCGTTAATTTTGTTGAGAATCTTGCAAGGACCAATTTTCTTATACTTCCATTTGTGGTAGGTGTTATCACCCCATAATTTATGGGAATCATCTTATGAATTGGATATTATCTGTATCTGGTGATTTGTCTCACAAATGATATTGCATTCTTCAAATAATTTGTGAAAAGA
>JASDQU011442501.1:14945-28725 GCA_032191745.1 Picea mariana | reverse complement strand
GCATGCAGAAGTGGAGAGGCATTGCAGATACAGAGGGCATTGAGGGAATTAAGAGACGGAGAGCACCCGAGACTGAGGGCATTGCAGAGACTAAGGGAATTGCAAATACTGAAGGCATGTGAGACTGAGGCCATCCGAGACTGGGGGCATTGAGACCGTCGAGGGTCATCCTATACTGAGGGAAAGTACATGTGAGACCATCTAGGGCCATTCTAGACCGAGACTGGGACTCTAATGGTATATGCTTTTAGATACTTACCAATTATTGATTCCCATGGGTAAAATAAATAAATAAAATGTATTGTTTTTTGTTATTGGATTTTTGTGTCATGTATTTTTGTAAATAGGCTCCATAAGTCTTGTGTGAAGGTGTACCATTCACCATAGTGAAGGCTACCCATAGACCTCAAAATTTGCAATTTATTCAATGGACACATCACTATATGCATCATAAATAGGACCTCCATAATGTATCCAACAATATGGCTTCCTATCATGATAAAAAATATGAAAGGTGATGTCGATAACTCCATGCCCTAGGGTGCCATTATCTTCATCAAATGGAGAGATATATGCCTTTACCACTTCATCATCATTTGAGGGTTTGTCTTCAAGATTACCCCTCTCAAGATCATAACAAGGAAGACCATCAAATTCAAAATTTTGATAAGGTGAAAATCTTACCAAACCCTCAACCTCATGGGGAGGAGAAATAGATGCATGGGGAATCTCATATTTAAGGTCTTCACCAAGATCTTCCATGGGAGAACACGATGTTTCTTCAACAATTATTTCTTCATGTGCTTGATCTTCAATTGAGGTGTGAGAAGAGTCTTCATCATTGTGTTCAAGTGGAGGTGCAACTAGATATTCCATTTCTTTATCGTCAAGGGGAGATTGAGGATTTTCTTCAACCATATTTCTTTGTTTATCACACGATACATTTTATTTATTCTTTCAATAATGAGCATCCATTGCTCAGGATAATTATGGCTCCATTTCTTGCAAAATGTCTCAACAAAACCTACAAAAGATGATATTTATCCTCTACCAAGATGTTTAAACCATTCCCTTGAACTCCTTTTAAAACTATCAACAAAAAAATTATCACAACATTTTCATGAATAATCCCAATACTTAAAATGAATTCCATGAAAGGTAAGATGTTTAGTATGACTGAATCATCATCTCCACCAAAATTTGGAATTGACCTCCAATCTACACTTGGGTTCTCATGAGGGAACCTTGAGATATTTAAGAAATCAATAGGAGCACACAAATCAGTGAACCATGGGGGATATTCCATTTTTTTTTCACTTCTAGGTCTTCAATATAAGGCTAAACAATCTGCAATGGATAATGATCATACCTCATACCAATACCAAGAGTGGAATTTCCAAGATGAGCTTCTTCAAAAATCCTTCAATATTGATGGATGTGCCCACCTCTACACCCAACAAAGTCTTCAAAATATGTAAGGAACAAGGTATTTGTCCCTTCATGGAGTCACCATGTGAGAAATATATGTTCAATACAACACTCACAAAAGTGTCATGAAGCATAGTCTTCAAAATTTCCAAGAGAATAGGCTTTATCCTTGGAAATAGTGCCAAAATGTTACCTCAAAAATTGTACTTAATGATAAAATCCCAAATCCACAAGGCACAGCCCAAGATGGAACTTTCAAGATGGTCACCACTATCACCTAATCAACATATCCTCTTCACTTTAGGCCAGCTCTTCTCCTATTCAACGGGAGTACCCTCAGTAGGATTACTAAATCTAAGCAATGAGGAATAAGGTGAAGTGAGAGTATATTTCGAAAAAACAATGTTTTTGATGTTTTAGGATATAAAAGTGGTGATGGAAGGAAGTATATATAAATTCCAAATACAACAAGGGAAATGGAGTCAAGATGAATCAAAGGGGCTTATGGGGCCAAGAACAACACCTCTTTTCAAAATTGGTCTATTTCATCTAAAGATTATGATAAAGAGACAAAAACCCAAGGGGAAAAATAATATCTTATCTAATCAATATTAACAATGAAGACCAAGGCCCTACAAGAATGGGTCCTTATGGGAGAAACCTTCACCAACAAGATCAACTGTAGCTTCACAAACGTACTCAATACCCTTGCTAGGATTCCTAAAATGCATAGACAAAGAAATTAATCAAATAGAGAAGAGGAGTTACCCCAAAATGTCTTCCTTCCAAGTGGTATATTTTACCCTTCAATGGATTGATCTTGGTAGTTTTTAGAAGACTTGAGAATTCACAATCAATCTTTATGCACCAAATAGAAACCAAGATAGAAGAGCTTCAAGAATTGACACCAACGCCCATAAAGACAAAACCCTTGTACATCCATATGCTCCAAGAAAGATATGTCAATTAATCTCCAAGGAGTGGACGCTCCAAAAATACAATGATGACTACAAATGAGGAATGGATACTCCTTATATAGAGTGTAGCTTTACTACCTTTAAAATAGAATAATAATATCTCATGTGAAATCCTTAGATTTAGCCTAGGGAGGAGTGAAGAATTATTTCATCCAACTAACTAATATTTTTTGTAAAATAAATAGGTGGTCAAGCCACATGTACAATAATCCAATCAAAATAGTCCCAAGAGAGTGGGATGACTCCATCAAAGAGGCAATAAGATGAGTCAAAGGTGCAACATGTAGCCTCCAAAATCCTCCAAGTGGATATATCCACAACCAACTCCTCAAAGTAGGCAATGAAAACCTCTTAGTTATCCTCCAAGGTGGACAAGTAGCTCCCCAAAGTGAAAAATACCAACAAGTAATGAGTAGAATCCCTCAAGAGTGGATGAATCTCCTAAATTAATCTCCAATGATCATGTGTGAGGTATCCAATGTGTAACCTCCTTCTCAAATCATGTCAAGCATATACTCAAGTCAATGGAAGTCCAAGAAGGTTCATATGTGCTAAATATAATCCACAATGGCTACGCAATGCATCTTCCAAGGAGATCATCCATAAAACTATGTGACACATGCCTCCAAATGTGAAAACAAGTTGACCACTCCAATATTTGTGATGTGGCATGGCATGAGAGGTGCATGTGCATGAAGAATATCCCCAAACTGCCTATGCCATTCTGACCAATTCCTTGAGAGTTGTAAGATTGCATCGAGAGTTTTGAACGAACTCAGGAGTTGTGAATATACCTTGGGAGTTGTGAAAATTACAAATGTCATAATGAAGCCCATGCAATTTCCACTTAGCAGCAATGTCCATTCACCATTAATCTGACCATGTAATTGTGGCCTTTGAATAAGGGCTTGTCCCATTTTTCCTTTTTGGATGGAGTGAGTCAAGGTAATTAAAAAATTTATCCTTTTTTGGACGGAGTGATTCAAGGTAATCATGTGGTAATCATGTACCCTGTGGCATTGAGGCTATTATATCCTTGAATGAAAAATTTAGTTTCTGTTTCAAGATTGGGCATGGAAGAGGTACTGGAAATTGAGAAAATCTTCATGCTTTATTGTCAACCATTGAGGTTTGCATTGGAGAAGATTTTTTAATGTTCATGTGTATATGGAAGTATAAATGGTGGTTGAGTGGCTTAAGAAGTCTTACAAGATGCAAATAAATACCTTTCCCCATGTATTGGCAAGGTTAAAAATTTCCCCATGTACCATTTCAGAGCCCAACCTTTCAAGGATGTTTGGAATTTGACCAACATTGTTTCAAAGTCATTATATTCTTAGAACTTTAGTCGGATTCACATAAAAGATAATTCTATTTTGCATCATCATCACCTTTCATTGAAAAGTCAAGGAGTTGAAGCATAAAACTAACTTGGACCTCTACCATGTTGATGACTAGTGTATGGAAATAAAAAACCCCTTTGACCTTGGTTTTCTCGTTGGGTTCTAGATACTACTCATAGAAAGATTATTATTAATTACTTTCCCTTCCACTAGAACCCTATTAACTGCTAGTATGATCAATCCTCCATACTACAAAGGTCTCACATTCAACAAGATTGGGTCTTTACATTTGAACCAAATGTTGGCTTGAGAAATAGACTAGGGTCCACTTAAGTGTTCAACATAGGCATTGTAGTCTAGTATTGGCATATCAATCCCTTGTTACAAGGAAGGTCTCACCCGACACACCTTGCCAAAACCTTAGGATAACATGAGGACATGTAATATAACATAGTGTGCCATTGAAACTACTTCAAATAACATTCCATTATTCCAACCTTCAATTATCCTATCTTTTAAGGACATGACTAATTAAAACTCGGGAAGTGTCATTCTTCACCATATAATATATATCTAATAACAAATAAACATCATCCACGTGAAATAGACATAGAATCTCAATTTTAAATACTAGTACCCCTCCATTAAACTCCAACAAAACTAGATACATGGCTCCAAAACTAGTCACAACTCAACAATATAATATACAAGACAAGACAAGACATAGAGACTATCACCAACATGATCAAGAGACTATAAAAAAACATTAACAACAATGGACAACAAAAACAACATCACTTATCCCATTGTTAATAACTCGCACCCATGCCTTAGCCTTTACAATTTTGTAGCCATGGATGGGTTATGAAACAATAACAACTCTCGTATTTGTTACTTAACAATGTACTTTACTCTCAATTTCTCGCTCCCTTTTTACATGTATAGGCCACCTTTACCTTTCTACCATTTCTTCTTCTTGGGTTGAGGAATCACATCCTCCACCTTAGCCACCTCGGTCCCCTCTTCCCTAGTCATGACCTCCATTGGTATTATCGTTGTTATTACGGTCCACTTAAGTGTTCAACATAGGCATTGTATTCTAGTATTGGCATATTCATGTATTTGAAATAATATTCATATTTCCGGTGAGGGTAGTCTTTTCGGTGAGTAAAAGTTCCACCTTTCTTATTCATTTTTTCCAGAAATACCATGATTTGGGTTGTCTTTAAATTTTCCAAAAACTCTTAGGGTAAAGTTACATGAGAAAAGTTCCCAACATAGAAGTGGAATCCTAATTTTTTGCATAGTTCCTATCGAGTTTGGGTCAATTTTTCACTGGAAAAAATAGATGATATGAGTACCCCTTATCCATAGTGTTACATCTTGATTAACTAAATGTTTCTGTCATTAATGGTGTTATAGGGCATACAAGCAAACATGTATTTGCCAGATCTGTCTTCATTGAGTGAGGTAAGTTTAGGTAGAATAGAGGAAAGTGAGACATCTAGTAGGTCTAACAGGCAGAGATCAACTAGAGGTGAGAAGATCAGAATAAAATTCCATAGATGCATGGAATGTTTTCTTGCAAAAGGGGGATCATGTTCTTATGATCATGAGAGCATAGACGACATAGAGGTGCCCTTGAGGTACAAACATATAGTGAAACAATGGGTACCCAAGGATCTTCTTGAAATAAACATTGATTTTTGTGTAAACGAAAGGATATACCAGATTTCTCCATTGTCATTACATGGTTTTGGGATATTTTCCATGGATGGCATAAAGGTCTGTTATGAAGGATTAACTGAATTGATGGAGTACGTCGGGCCATATTATATCTACAAATATTGGATACGAATAGTCCAATATACAAAAAGTATGTGAAGATATGGCTTGGCTGCAAATTATATACAGCTAAAAGATAATGATCAAAATAAAGGAGAAACTATATAGATTGACGGAAGGCCAAAAGCAACGGGGAATATTGCAGGGTTTATAAACAGTACATGACCCGCGACCACAACTAAGTGAACCAAGAAAGATATTTCAATTAAGCTCCAAGGAGTGGAAGCTCCAAAAGTACAATGATGACTACAAATGAGGAATGGATACTCCTTATATAGAGTCTAACTCTACTACCTTTAAAATAGAATAATAATATCTCATGTGAAATCCTTAGATTTAGCCTAGGGAGGAGTGAAGAATTATTTCATCCAACTAACTAATATTTTTTGTAAAATAAATAGGTGGTCACGCCACATGTACAATACTCCAATCAAAATATTCCCAAGAGAGTGGGATGCCTCCATCAAAGAGGCAATAAGATGATTCAAAGGTGCAACATGTAGCCTCCAAAATCCTCCAAGTGGATATATCCACAAACAACTCCTCAAAGTAGGCAATGAAAACCTCTTAGTTATCCTCCAAGGTGGACACATAGCTCCCCAAAGTGAAAAATACCAACAAGTAACGAGTAGAATCCCTCAAGAGTGGACCAATCCCCTAAATTAATCTCCAATGGTCATGTGTGAGGTATCCAATGTGTAACCTCCTTCTCAAATTGTGTCAATCATATACTCAAGTCAACGAAAGTCCAAGAAGGTTCATATGTGCTAAATATAATCCCCAATGGCTACGTAATGCATCCTCCAAGGAGATCACCCATCAAACTATGTGACACATGCCTCCAAATGTGAAAACAAGTTGACCACTCCAATGTTTGTGACGTGGAATGGCATGAGAAGCCTATGTGCATGAAGAATATCCCCAAACTGCCTATGCTATTCTGACCAATTCCTTGAGAGTTGTAAGATTGCATCGAGAGTTGTGAACGAACTCAGGAGTTGTGAATATACCTTGGGAGTTGTGAAAATTACAAATGTCATAATGAAGCCCATGCAATTTCTACTTAGCCGCAATGTCCATTCACCATTAATTTGACCATGTAATTGTGGCCTTTGAATAAGGTCTTGTCCCATTTGTCCTTTTTGGATGGAGTGAGTCAAGGTAATTAAAAAATTATCCTTTTTTGGATGGAGTGAGTCAAGGTAATCATGTGGTAATCATGTACCCTGTGGAATTGAGGCTATTATATCCTTGAATGACAAATTTAGTTTCTATTTCAAGATTGGGCATGGAAGAGGTACTGGAAATTGAGAAAATCTTCATGCTCTATTGTCAACCATTGAGGTTTGCATTGGAGAATATTTCTTAATGTTCATGTGTATATGGAAGTATAAATGGTGGTTGAGTGGCTTAAGAGGTCTTACAAGATGAAAATAAATACCTTTCCCCATGTATTGGCAAGGTTAAAAATTTCCCCATGTACCATTTCAAAGCCCAACATTTCAAGGATGTTTGGAATTTGACCAACATTGTTTCAAAGTCATTATATTC
Source organism: Picea mariana (assembly GCA_032191745.1). Lineage (NCBI taxonomy): Eukaryota > Viridiplantae > Streptophyta > Pinopsida > Pinales > Pinaceae > Picea > Picea mariana. The sequence goes on along the minus strand of JASDQU011442501.1, from coordinate 21,581 downwards.
TTGGAACACTAGTTGTCTTCACATAAAAGATAATTATATTCTTCATCATCATCACCTTTCACTTAAAAGTCAAGGAGTTGAAGCATAAAACTAACTTGGACCTCTGCCATGTTGATGACTAGTGTATGGAAAAAAAAGACCCTTTTGATCTTGGTTTTCTCGTTGGGTTCTATATACTACTCATAGAAAGATTAATATTAATTACTTTTCCTTCCACTAGAACCCTACTAACTCCTAGTATGATCAATCCTCCATACTACAAAGGTCTCACATTCAACAAGATTGGGTCTTTAAAATTTAACCAAATGTTGGCTTGAGAAATAGACTAGGGTCCACTTAAGTGTTCAATATAGGCATTGTAGTCTAGTATTGGCATATCAACCCCTTGTTACAAGGAAGGTCTCACCCGACACACCTTGCCAAAACCTTAGGATAACATGAGGACATGTAATATAACATAGTGTGCCATTGAAACTACTTCAACAAACATTCCATTATTCCAACCTTCAATTATCCTATCTTTTAAGAACATGACTAATTAAAACTCGGGAATGGTCATTCTTTGCCATATAATATATATCTAATAAAAAATAAACATCATCCACATGAAATAGACATAGAATCTCAATTTTAAATACTAGTACCCCTCCATTAAACTCCAACAAAACTAGATACATGGCTCCAAAACTAGTCACAACTCAACAATATAATATACAAGACAAGACAAGACATAGAGACTATCACCAACATGATCAAGAGACTCTTAAAAAACATTAACAGTAATGGAAAACAAAAACAACATCACTTATCCCATTGTCAATAACTCACACCCATGCCTTAGCCTTTACAATTTTTTAGCCATCGATGGGTTACGAAACAATAACAACTCTCGTATTTGTTACTTAACAATGTACTTTACTCTTAATTTATTGCTCCCTTTTTACATGTATAGGCCACCTTTACCTTTCTACCATTTGTTCTCCTTGGGTTGAGGAATCACATCCTCCACCTTAGCCACCTCGGTCCCCTCTTCTCTAGCTGTGACCTCCATTGGTATTATCATTGTTATTACGGTCCACTTAAGTGTTCAACATTGGCTTTGTAGTCTAGTATTGGCATATTCATGTATTTGAAATAATATTCATATTTACGATGAGGGTAGTCTTTTCGGTGAGTTAAAGTTCCACCTTTCTTATACATTTTTTCTAGAAATACCATGATTTGGGTTGTCTTTAAATTTTCCAAAACTCTTAGGGTAAAGTTACATGAGAAAAGTTCCCAACATAGAAGTGGAATCCTAATTTTTTGCATAGTTCCTATCGAGTTTGGGTCAATTTTTCACTGGAAAAGATAGATGATATGAGTGCCCCTTATCCCTAGTGTTACATCTTGATTGACTTAATGTTTCTGTCATTAATGGTTTTATAGAGCGTACAAGCAAACATGTATTTGTAAGATCTATCTTCATTGAGTGAGGGAAGTTTAGGTAGAATAGAGGAAAGTGAGACATCTAGTAGGTCTAACAGGCGAAGATCAACTAGAGGTGAGAAGATCAGAATAAAATTCCATAGACACATGGAATTTTTTCTTGCGAAAGTGGGATCATGTTCTTATGATCGTGAGAGCATAGACGACATAGAGGTGCCCTTGAGGTACAAACATATAGTGAAATAATGGGTACCCAAGGATCTTCCTAAAATAAACATTGATTTTTGTGTAAACGAAAGGATATACCGGTTTTCTCCATCGTCATTACATGGTTTTGGGATATTTTCCATGGATGGCATAAAGGTATCTTATGAAGGATTAACTAAATTGATGGAGTACATCGGACCCTGTCATATCTACAAATATTGGATACGAATAGTCCAATATACAAAAAGTATGCGAAGATATGCCTTGGTTGCAAATTATATACAACTAAAAGACAATGATCAAAATAAAGGAGAAACTATATATATTGACAGAAGGCCAAAAGCAACGGGGAATATTGCAAGGTTTATAAACAATACATGACCCACGACCACAAATAAGTGAACCAATTGTGTATTTGAGGGGCGTGAAGGAAACTGTGTATTCGTATGTGCAATAAAATCAATAGTTGCAGGGGAAGAGTTATTGATTGATTACAATTTAAATCGAATAGATATAGATGTTTCTATTATGGGGGTGGTACGTATACTAATTTACCCAACCTGTAAGCAATGACTCTCACATTTTATTATTTTCATTATATTCTTTATGGTGTTAATCCATTTGGAGAGATTCGGTCTGTTTAGTACTTAGTGTGTCCCATTTTTGTTATCAACATTTGAATTTCTCATAAATTTGAATTTATTTCTCATGATAATGATCACAGTTCTAATTTTACTGTAATGTGGTAGGCTAATCATGGTAAATTAAAAGCGGCCTCAAAACAGGTAAATGAACAACAATTTTCGAATTGCATTTAATGTGCATTTTATTTCTATGGCGATCAATTATTTTATTTGTTTACATAACTGAATTATCATTTATTTTGTCGAATATGTAGTGGGCGGGACATGATGTTGATGATTATTTGCTCGGTGAAAGGGATTTGTATGAATCCCCCGACTGTATGGTTTTAATGAGAAAAAAGATCAATAAAGAAAACAAGGAACTAGCTCACTTGTTAGATATTCTAGATCAAACTCCTGAGGTCAAAGAAAGGATCAAAGAAGTTATGACAAGGCTTAAGACATTTAAGGTAATAACCATAATTTCAAGTGGTTTTATTTTTATGTCATAAGATCAATTATGAAAGCTTTATTTTTAACTTTTACATTATCTAAATGAAAAAATGTTTTCTTTCTTATATAGAGATTTTTGGATCCTGTTGACACTGACATGCATGGTGTTGGTAGTAGTGGTGTTGCACAGACGCCATAGGCTCCCAACGCAGGCCCTCATATAGTTTCCAGGACACAGCTATTCATATCTCCACCTTCCACACCATTAGGTGGGATCCACGACACACACACTGAGGAAGCGACCACACAGGTAGGCTCTGGAGGTGGTGACGGAGATGAGGCCAGTGATTTGACAAACTATATGGTTGTTTTTCCTAAAAAAATACATGTGACCAGCACAGGGACCCTGAAGGGCACCTTTATGGTCAAGGAGGAAGGGATTCCATTAAAGAAAGTTAAAGTCCCAAGTAATTTTTAAAATTTTAATTGTTTCATGTTCTCTATGTAGACAAATATAAATCATCTAAATTATTATTTTTAAATTAATAATCATATAATCATTTTGCGTGTAGGCAATAATGATTTTTATAGGTCCTTGGAGAATAAGGCATTTCTGATTTTTGGGCCCACCATACAGGAGAGGTGTAATTCCCATAATTCCAACCTCAAAAAAGAATTGATGGATTATCTCAAAATCTCTTTTGGTGTAGATACATTTAATAAGACCTTGGCCACTGCCCCAACTGGCCAATATTTAAAATATATGTGAGAAACATATAGGAAGCACTTGAAACAAAATAATAGGTATGAGCATTCTCTGATGATTCCAGAGAGGGATTGGAAGGCCCTCATTGAGGACGCAAAAGAGAATAAATTGACAGATTAAGGAAAAACACCCTCTGGTCCCGGAAGGTAAATTAAAATTTCAATTGAATACCTTCAATTTGTTTTAGATGTAAATAAAATTGTGGTATATATTAACATACTTGAAACTTTTGATGATAGGTTGACTGACACGTCAAAGGAAACAAAAGAAAGTCTTTCCAAATGTGGCCAATACAAGCTAGTCCAGGGCAGCTACTTGAAGTTGCAGTCATGAATTGTAAGTACCTAAATATCTTATTTGTATCGCCTTAAAATTTTAGGTAATTGCAACGAATAACATTAAGAATACATACTCTTATGCAACGCAGGTTGATGAGTTTGGTACTGAAACCACGGAGGAAGACCTCCATCTTGGTTACAATTATGGCTATAAAGTGATAGTTGAACACCGAAAAATCTTGGGGAAGATACCAAGAACCACTTTGCAGGATAAGGTAAATAAAATTCAATCCACGTTAACCTTTATTATTAATATAATACAATCATGTTGGATATTATTAATATTTACAACTTTGTTTTAATCAGGGGAGCAACACTGTCAACAAACGCACTAGTATTGGAGAGCAGTGTGTTGATAGAAGTTTATAACCAGAAGATGGTTCTGATCCCATTCAATCCCAATTTTCCATGGGGGTGCAGCCCCATGATGGTGCTATGACCGAGCTCACACATGACGGTAATATGGTTGTATTTTAATCATATACTTAATAATTTTGTAGTTATACATTTTATACTTCTATTTTTTTTACTTATACGTTTATGATTGTCCTTATAAATTTTGTGGTCTCAATGGCATAGAATGTTGTACTTGAGGATCATACAGTTGAAGAGGAGCATGTGGGGGAAACCATTCCAACGGTGTCGACCAGTGCACTAGGTAAATAATGACATTGCAAGTGTTTTTTTTAATATCACTGAACTAGTTCAATGATATTTAAAAACTTGCCATTTAAATTTTGTATTTTTTCTTTTGTAGGTGATGCCTCATCACAGCGGCCTCCATTACACCAGGAGTACCCTGTGACTAGGTGTTCTTTGCATGAGAAGATGCAATCAAAATCAGATTTTGAAGAGCACCCAGAGAACGAAGACGTAGATATTCATGAAATGATTAGGAACTTTAGAGCTAAGAAGAAGAGGCCGGATAAAATTAATAAATGATGATGTACATGACTATTTTAATAACTAATTAATATAAAATCTATTTTCACCATATTTCGCTCACTCCAAATGGATCAAGGAAACATTTTATTTCATTGTAAACAGTTGTGAATATTGGTACGTATATATGTTTNTGGGTATTGGGGAATTGAGAGTGATGTGCGGGGGGGGGGAGGGGCCATAAGAGCTTCTGTCTTCACGTGGTTGGCCTTGTTCAATAGAGAATAATTTATTGGAGCCATTTAATCTTGGAGAAAACCTTCCTTGATCCAACAGAGCAACAACAAAGTCATGTTGACTTCATTGCTGCTACTTCAAAATCAAGGGACACATTTTGATCAAATATTAGACACGTTCCTCCAATAAATTATTCTCAAAACCAAGAGGAGTTCATTCAAGTATGTTCTGAAACTCTCGTAAAAATGCATCTTAGAGTAAATAATGCGCTACAAATATGACTTGTATTGATTTTTTAGATATTTATGGAGGTTGAATGATTTTGGAAGGTACTTTAAGATCTTTCTTTGTCGATTGAGGGAAGCTCAAGACTAACAAAGGTTCATACAGATGAATAGAAACACGTAGGGCCAACCATTCCAAATGTATTGTCGATCAATTCATCAGATCAGGTGTGATTTCTCCTTTCAACATAGTTTATATAGCCATCAATTCTAGTTATGTTTAATGTTTTATGAATTGTTATGTTCGATTGCTAAATTGAAAAATCACCATTTAGGTATGTATAATCTTTTGATTATTTCATCTAGATATTATGGATATGTCAGTGTAGGTTTAAGGTTAACCAATGGATAAATCTAACATGAATGTATGGATAAATTCTAACATGAATGTATGGCTCCAAACATGCCTCCAAAAATGGTAGTTTCTTTCTATCATTTTCATGCCTTTTTAGCCTCTTAGAAGGGTTTTTAGCCTCTTAGAAGGGTTTTAAGAAGAGCCCTCTATGAATTTCCATTCCTTTATGTCTCCTACTTGAGTTTTACCTTTCATTTTTCATATGTAATTTCACAATGAAAACTAGGTATTGACATATTGGTACCCTAACATGACTCCCCTTAGTGATTTATGGGATTCCTCCATTTTCTCCTACAATCCATGACCAAACTAAATCTTGGTTCCATTGCTTGACCATCCCTCTATCTCGATCCTTTAGTTCCTTGGATCTTAGAACTATTTCAATTATTCCCTAAACATTTCCTCAAACTTACACTTCAACCATTCAAACAAGCCAAGAACAAATCCTAAGAAAACAAACAAACCAATAACATGTCATTAATTCAATGTTGAGTTTGAGCAGTTCCACCATTTTCCATTGATTAACAATAGGCCTGGTGTTATTATTTTCCATATTTGATAGAATGTAATTTATTAGCTAGAAATTGCTCAATAACGTATTTACATGAGATAGGTTACTATTTGAAGAATCTATATGACTCCTTAGGATGCGGTGCATTCATTATTAAAAAAATCATAGAGTTTGTTTTTTTCGAGACATTGGGCATGTGAATGAATTGATAATTTACTAATTAAATCATTTTTGAATTCATTTTCCTCTTATTCCAAGGTCGCAAAGGTCCTTACATGTTCAGTATATCACCTTAATTTTTATTTTGAGTTAGCAAAAGTCATGGCTAAAATTTAAGTTAATGCTTATTAGGTACCCACATTATTATAGAATTCACATAGAATGTTATCAAGCCCTAATAGATATTTGTCATCATCCATTTCCATCAAATTAGATGCATTTCCATCCAAATTTTGTCCTAATTACACATCCTCTCATGCTCAATTTATAGGTTACATGGTATAACATTGAGGCATGTAGGCATGGACATCTTATGCTCTTCACTCATACTTT
>JASDQU011442501.1:0-14845 GCA_032191745.1 Picea mariana | reverse complement strand
GCCTCAGACTCTAAACTTCTGAGAGGAGCTCTTCTCACTGAAGGAAGGGATGACTGCCCCACTCCAGCTGAAAAACTGCCTAACAGACCCGCGACTGTCACCAAAACAGCCTGCGGGTACCCGCGTTCTAGGCTCAAGCAGGCCGCGGATATCCGCGTGCTAAGCTCAAGCAGGCGGATGCCCGCGCCCAGTGAGAAGTTAGGGCACGGGTTACTTGTTTTGAAGGGTTTTTTGAGGAGTTAATCAGCATGGCTTTGGCTAAGAAGAGGCATGAGTTGGCCTGATGCCAGGTAAGCAGGGATAGTGCAATTTAGGGTTATAACAGGCTTCCATGAGAAAAGTGACTGAACAATCACAATTGCACCTAATATCATCATACTTGTATTGAATCCACTTCCATATCGGCTTATAGTTGTGCTATTAGTTTTCACTTAGTAACCCAATCTCATACATTTCCGCATGCAATCGAGATCCATTCCACCTCCATTATCTTGGAAAAGAAGAGTTATACTATTGTCCCTAGGGTTCTGAATTTTGTCCACAATGACAAAATTTGCACCATTTTGAAAATCTTCAACTACATTATCAAGCAGCTTCGAAATATCTCCAAATTCCCATGTGTGGGAAGTCACATTACTATGGAGGAATTTTGGATGTACTTGAACATGATACACGCCACCTGGTAAAGATTACTTTTGTTCATTTTGGACATCATAATCCCCAGCTCTCCAAAATTGATTAAAACTACTTTTCTTGGAGTTTATACCTGAACAGTTCAGTCAAAGGAAAAATGAATGCAAATGATGTTCTCTTTGCAACGCATTTTCTGATCTCCACCCCTTCCCAGAAAATATAGAATATAACCCTAATCATAATCTGATCTGATCTAACACTCCAAAGGGTGCATTGCAATCTCACATATTTCCGCCTCAAATGGTCATTTCAACTCGGGTGTACTACAATCTCATAACGTCTAGGCCTCCAAATAGTTCATTGCAATCTCACTATCTCTCCGACTCCAAACGGTCCTCCTATATGCAACGATACAATTTTTCTCCTTTGGTACAAGATGGAAGCTAAGTAGTATGACTATCTATCTCAATTAGAATAACATGGTTATAGAATCTCCTCTCTTTAGTGAAAGACTCAATATGACCATCATAAACTAGAGGATAACTTAGGTCAAAGGGAGTGAGTTTTTAGGTTATGATGGGGTTGCAAAAAATAGAGCTTCCACCGAAACAATCTTAAGCCAAAAAACACTTTCCTTAACATCCTTCTTGTATAAAAAGGTATCAAGATGTATTGAATTATCTAATGAGAAGTGTGAACCGGTCTTTAGCAAACTTTCTTTGGGGGAAACCCAAAGTTGATTAGATCCATCATTGGAAACTTTAGGTATCTTCTCACTTCCTTCTGGGAAGAAAATGTCATCCAAATGGTAAGTTCCTAAGCGATCATCCTTTCTCATTGCTTGGATTGATCCTTGGATATGTTCCTTGGTGGTTTATATAAGTCCCTAGATGTGTTCTAGGGAATCCTTACTCAGTGCTTGGATTGATTCTTGGATGTGTTCCTTGGTGGTTGATATAAGACCCTAGATGTGTTCTAGGGTCCTTGGATGTGTTCTAGGGTACCCTTTCCTAATGCATGGGTTGATCCTCAGTCTTATACCTTGGTGGATAAGACCCTAGATGTGTTATAGGGACCCCAGATGTGTTCTAGGGCAACCTGGTCTTTGACCAAGTAGATCTTGGTGTAATACCAAGATGTGTTGATGTTTTATCCTCTTCCTCTTTCTCGGGATGGTCCATGAGACCTAGAAGTGCCTATGAAGATGGACATGACCACATTGTTGACAGACCCCCTTATGTAGTGATGATAAAGTTTATAGGTCATTATGAGACTCATGTGGACATGTTTTTCCATTATGGACCCCCCTTGACTTTGTCTTAAAAGGTACCCCCTTGTTGTTTTATGTGATTGAGGTTTTATTTAAGTGATTGGGTTTTTTTATGTGTTTAGGGTTTTTATAATTAATATTAATATTAATTGACATTTTAATTAATATTTGTATTAATTAAATGTCAATATTTAATTATAAATTTAAATTTCCATAACCCCTCTCCCTAACTATAAATAAGACCCTACCCTCTAGCATTCTATTACACTCACTGTGACTCACTCCTCACTCTCTTATTTGTTGTGGCTACCTCAGTTGTTCTCTCTTGATGATGTTGTGGCCTCCTTTTTGGACTATCTTTTTAGATCCGAGTTTTGTTTCGTTGGTGCGGCCTCTCCATTTGAAGTAACAGTTTTAGATCAGAGTTTTTTTGTTGTTGTTGCGACCTCTCTATTTGATGTAACAGTTTTAGATCTGAGTTTTGTTGGTGCAGCCTCTCCATTTGATGTAACAAATTCATATCTGAGTTTGTTGGTGCAGCCTCCCCATTTGGTGTAACAGTTTCAGATCTAAGTTTTTTTTGCTGCAGTTGTCTTGTGATGGTCTATACCTTGGAAAATTTGTTCCCGAGTCCTTATGACAGAGATCAAACCCTATAGGTTTGATCCATGAACCTAAAACTATTTATGAGCATATTATAAAGGTTTTCATCCACACATGTGACATGTACATCTTTTTTAGATCAGGAGGTAAGCTTGAGGTTTGTCTTTTCACTCAAAATTTTTGTTTATACTCAGAATTTAATTTAGATCTGTTTATTTCTTTTCTCATATATGTTGATCTTGTGAACAAAAAAATAAAAAGGAATTATTTGTTTCTATTTTTCCCTAATTCTAACAATTTTCCTATGACTTTGACCAAGGGCACACTACTCTAGGAATCCTCCTCACACCTTCTTGTGACCATTCTTCTTTCTATTCTTAGCCTATACCAAACATCACTAAACAACACAATGCCTGGAATCATACTAAGCTCTCTATTACTAAGCTCTTGTTATGGAAACTACGTGATATGGCACTCAAATCATAACTCGTATCTACAGCTTATCGAACTCACTATGAATCTTATGTATTATTAGAGTGGTATCATTATTAGGAAGATACAGTATGAAGATTAAGAATAATTGGATTATTACTTGTATTATACCAATCTTATTGAGGCAATGACATCAATGAATATGGGAAAGGTGATTGCCTTGTTTCTCTAATAAGATGCCATTACAGGTTACCAGTCATATTTCTTTCCCATATTCATTCCTATTCAATGGTAAACCTACTATTGGAACCAATCTAATTTGGCAGTAGAGGCTATACAACCATTTCATGAATGATTTCCATTTAATTGATACTCATATGAACTAATAACATGGACTAGTAATACCTGTATAGCCTTATTTACTACTATTGTGTGATGTATGTACCCGATGAGTGTAATGAATATCAAATAAATGGGCATTCAAATTACCACATATAGGTGAATGGAAATAAGCTTACATCATATGTGTACAAAGCCCCTTGTATCTCATATGTAGAAACATAAGTAAATCTCAGGAATCACTTCTATTACCATAAGTTGATAGGTATGAATATGGCATTATCACAATAGTATGAGTTCCATCTTCTTGAATAGGGATAGATCATTTCTTTGGTGGACATAGCCCATATTGGGTGAACCATGTATATATGTGTCTCTATTGTATTGTGTATCTCTTGTGTTTTATTTCTGCATCTGTTTTATATTATTTCTATGCAATCCTCTTTTTTCTAACAATAAACACCAAACCATAAAGGTAAGTAATAAGCTCATTAAGAGATAAGGGAGAAGTGGTGGATAAAAAGGACCTAGTAGTGTAGGTCGCCATTACATGAGGGGCTGTTCACTAGGCAAATAACTCCCCAAAACTACCTCTGTGTGCACATGTGCAATGTTACTAAAGTCTAGTGAACCTTAGTTACATGTATAAGTTGCCCACAAATGATGTTATAATGATCATAATTATGAACGTATTTATGAGATTACATCAATCCACTAGACAACATTAAAACACATTCTAACATATCCCTCATCTAGAAATGAAAAAACCCAATGCATGCATCAATATGGATCTTCAAGTTTTGAAGCTAGCCATATGAATGATTCTCCTGGTGCTATAAGGTTTGGAAGTTTCCCCGTTGACCTTAATCTAGATCTAAATAAACCCATTTTAGGTCACATCACAATGGAAAAGGGAATATAGTAGAAGATGCAGGATCACTCAACAATTCAGGAAGGAAGTACTAACATATCTCAATAAACTATATCCATGCTTGATTCATCCCTTTCAATCTTCCAAGAATAGACTAGCTCTTCTTGTGTAGAAAAAATCTTCATGTCTTCTAAAGGACTTGAGGAGTAATCCACTAGAATTTCTTCATCCATCAACCCATCCGCATAATTTCCTTATTCCATACAATATATGCAAGAAGTATACTTCTTTCATGCACACATACACACACAGAGGAAAAATCCATAACATTTTTATGTTGAAATAAAAATGGTAAAGTTACACTCATAAACTACACTATGAAATGAAAGAAAAACTTAACAAGAATAGCTCTTGATATTCTTCCAATATAATTGAATGACTTTGAAATCTAGTATCTCAAAATAAGTTGTCCCAAAACATATTACATCATAAGCAAAAAAGCCTAGATATGTGTTACATTTTGAAAGTTTCACCCTGAAAACCATAATAAAATTATCCATTGCAGCCTCTTGATATACAAAAAAAGAAAGTAGCAAAATTGTTCCAAACAAATAGGAAATTAAATCTATTATCCAAAAAGGATAGAGCTCATTTAAATAAATATCTGGAGACAGGGGGTAAGGATTTTCCCCTTCCCTTTACTCTACCATGTTGATGGTAGTATGTTATATCTCCAAAGATATTTTTGACAGGGCATCGATTAAGTTTTTTTGCTCCTTATAGATGTGATAATAAGATATATGAGAGAATATTCCCTCCAACAACTTTATTTGGTTATAAATTGGATGGAAACAAATATTTTGTATTCTATGGTTCCCCAACATCTAATCTATAACCAAATTTGAGTAAGCAACAACCTATAATTAATCAATATTTCTTTCTCCTGTAATTATTATCAATGTTTCAAGTGATTTCATTTTATCCCAATTATTCGTACCTCCACACAAAGTAGCCTCAAAAGAAATGTTGCTTGAATAAAAAAAAAACAAAGTGCACCTATAGCCTTGCATGTATCGGGGTTGCTTTAACAGGCCCTATCAAAAAATCCCCATGCTTTTGTTTTGTTAATCTCAAGTGTGCTTATATTTCTCTAAGGTTTTGTCTGGCAAGGTACATTGAGTCCTTCATAAGAGAAATTGATTTTATAAAAAAAATTGGAGGTGGATATTAACTTTTCCTATAACATAATGGCATTTCTAATTAACCACAGGGCCCAAGAAACATCATAGAAAAATTTGGTGCTTTAACGCATGTGGAAATGACATCCTCCAAAATCGTTTAATCTACATGATTATGTGGCCAAGGACTCATGGAGAAGGGCATCATTGGCACTATTCCATGAAGATGATTACAATGGAGAAAACTACTTGTTGAATTGACTCATAGTGTCGATTCATTTCAATTTCTCACTTACTTGCCTAGACATTTCATGCACACTTTCCCTAAATGGTCCAAGGGGTAAAAAATGAAAACCAACACTCAAAACGGTATGCCATCAATTGCAAAAATTGAGTTTCATTGGGGCCATCATCCTTTAGTATTCATTGAGGTTGAATGTGTGAGATCTTGTTATTTAACCCCTGGATCCAAATTTGGTGCTTTAACACATGTGGAAATGACCTCATCCATTATTGTTTCTTATGCACATTTGCATGTGAAAGGACTCATGGAGAAGGGTGCTATTGGAAACAGTCACATGGAGATGAATCTAATGGAGCATACTGCTTATTGAACCAACTCACAGTTCTTTAGTTGTTTTGAGTTGTATCTTATTTACTTGGATAATTCAAGGACTCTTTCCCTAAATGGTCCCGAGGGAAAAAAATGCAACAAATGACTAGGAACATCATGATATCAGTTGCAATAAGTGAGTTTCAATGGGTACATCATCCCAGGTAGTTATCGAGGTTGAATACGACATATCTCATGATTTGACCCCTAGATCCAAATCCAGTGCTTCAATACATGTGCAAACAAGCTCATCCAAAATATTCAATTATTCATGCTTGTATGGTTAAGGACTTATGGAGAAGGGTGTCATTAACATTGTCCTATGAAGATGAATCCAATGAAGAAAACTTCTCATAGAAATGACTCATGGTTCTTGAGTTGTTTCAGGTTGTAGGTTGCTTGTGTGGACAATTTAGGGGCACTTTCCCTAGATGGTCCCATGGAAAAAGAAATGAAAATAGAGACTTGGAACAACATACCATTAGTTGTAGCTAGTGAGTTTCATTGTAACCATTTTCTTTGTGAGGTCATTGAGGTTGGAGACAAGAGACTTTGCGATTGACAATTGAAAATTGACATTTATGTATTTATTTTAAATACCTACATGACATCGGGTTTGCGACGTATGGTAACGTCGCTCCCACGGCACATACGTCGGAGATATATACCTAGCCTTTGGTTGAGCGACGTTACCATACATCAGAATTACGACGTATGGTAATATCTCTCCCATGGAACATACGTCGGAGATAAATAGTTGACCGTCGGTTGAGTGACGTTACCATACGCCAGTATTATGACGTATGGTAACGTCGCTCCCATAGCATCCATGTAGTGGAGACCGATGAAATGGGATGTCGGAATTTCGATGTCTCTGACATTGCTGTAATAATGGCTATATGGGGTTTGGACAGTCAAATCCAAGATGACACGTGTCCGCATGAAACTTAGCAATAGAGACAATAGCTATGGCGTTAGAAAAGCGACATCATGTGAAATGACGTTTGAGGGAGTTCGTTGTTTGTCATTCTCTCGGCAATATAAAGTGCCAATTGCGTCGAACGCATTGTCAAAATTTGACCCAAATGTACTAGTGTGGGTTACCCTTGGTGAGAAGTCCCAATTATACTACACATTGTTTTGAATGGGGAACCCATCTGAATTTATGCCCAACAATTGTTGGGTCCTCAAATTAAACTCTTTTTGTCACTTCCATGCTTAAAATTCCTTATGAACCTATGCCTCTTAACTCTCTTACATTCTATTATCACCTCTTTTTCCATGGTTATTACCATATCTATATGACATGTATATAAAAGGATGAATTCAAGGTAAATTTTTCTATTCTTGCATGTTTTCACCTTTCCTTACGCAAATTAGTATTAAATTCATTTTATTAATAAGTCGCTATAGAATCACAATTTTTGTAGTAACTTTATATTTCTATAACGATTGAACATTATGTCGCAGATTCACAACTTTGCAATGTTTCATTTGTGCCAAAGATAAATCGTGACTTGTAGGAGGTTCAAAATCATCACTAGATGGTTGATTACCTGTTAGCCAAGATTATGAGTCAGTTAGGCCAACATGGGAGCAAAGTCAAACTCCAGGTCAATGCATAACACAGTTCCAAAGAATCATAGTTGTAAGCACTAAATCATCCATGAGGTGCCAACAAATCGAGTAAGATAATTTCATGCATCACTATCATGAAATTCTCTCTACGCGGGCCATCAAAGTCTCATCTATCCATGATTAAATAATATCATATTTCTAAAGATATGTGCTATGTTTTCTAGTCAAATCTGTTATAGAGATCTGTAGGTTTTGGATCTAAAGATATCATTGTAATGTTTAAATGCTTCATCTTGAGAGCCTACGAGGGATGATATGATATAATCTGGAATGATTGTAATGTTACTCTGTTGATTCTGAGAATTAATACAAACTTTGGTTGATTGTTCAATCTTATGTGTTGTGAGTGTTAAATGCATAGTTTAGTTCCATAGTGCTTCTCAGTAGCATCAACCAAACTAGGAGGGCCCCTTGTGTGAGGTATATGTTTCTTTGATTCTAATTAGATTTTTTTTTTAATTTAGAAACAAGCATGATTTTGATTATTGTCATTCATTTTCTCATAATCTTTCAATTCAATTTATGAATTCTATTTTTAAATACTGGATAAATACTAGTCCATGGATTTGTTAGTTGAATAAAGAGTATCTCATTTTATTACAAAAACATTCATTTCACATAATGATTGAAATATTGTAACATCATTGCAATTTATAATTTGGTAGGTTAATAGATTCAAGTGCCTAGAATCATTGTATCTTTACATTAATTTTGTTTATGTAGTATCGCATTAAGTCTGTTTATGTAGCAGTGCAGTAATTATGTTTTTATAGAAGAACAATCAGTAGTTTGTATTGCATAGTGTTCATTAAGAAATAGGTCATAAACTAAATCATGCATATATAGTGTATGCACTTCATCAGTTTATGAATCTTGGATAGATGAATTTAATGTAGCAGAGTTCAATCAAATGAATTGACTGACATTTTGGAGTTGTTGTCAGGGAAGTGAAAAAAGGAATTAGTTTTTTTATTTTTATCATTTTAAATTCATATAGGAATGAATGCAAGGGAATAGAGATGGTAAGACAAGAGGTAAGAACCTGCGCAATCACTTTAAGTAGATATTTAGTGAGTCTCTCTTCACCTATTTAAATCATGATAAGTAGAATGCATGAATAGACGTAGAGATCCTAGAGGTAGATTTACTAGCAGTAGAACTACACAAACCACCAATTCACCCACTCCATCACATGATATTGTAAGAGCCACACAATCAATTAATCCATCTATAGGTAGATTTACAAGAGGAGGAGGATTGGGCATGATTTTGACTGCATAAACAAAAGGAAAAACAAAAGTTGGAGAAGGTAGTTCCAAAGAGATAATTCCAGAAATATCACAAGAATCTATCATACTCTCATCCAATCATTAGGAAGAATAATTGATCAATGGTCAGCGAGAAATTACACTTTCAAAATCATATTAAGGAATCAGAATTCTCTTCCTCATTAGAAGAATATGTACATTTTAGGAAATACAATATGTCTAGAATGTTTGGCTAATGAGAAGAGGAAAGAGGACCTAGAGGAAGAGAGATAAGAAAGACAAGAAAGGCTAGAGGGTACATGAACGTAAACTCTTGAAAATTAATTTTCATTCCCAATTCTTGATCCAACGGTAGTAGTCCAAATGAAGAACATACCACCATCATCATTACCCAACTTACATGGTATGATAACTGAGGACCCGAGACTTTGTTTTTCTAATTTGATGTATTATGCCACAACTATGATTATTCTTTTGATGCTAAAAAACTTAAGTTGTTTCCAACCACCCTTAAGGATGCTACTTTATATTGGTTTATAGGTTTGGTAACTAATACTATCATTACATGGGATGAAATGCGAATTTTTTTTATTTTAAAATATGATGATTATTGTACAAATCGAGGCATGAGAGAAGAAATTTTTAAAATGACACAAAAAGAGGATGAAATCCTTGAGGATTACTCGGAAAAAATTCATTATACTGTTAAAAGAGAAAGGAAAAATCATCTAGATTTGGATACTCTTAAATTCATTTCTCTTCGTGGGATTAGAGATGAATGGATTGATGTGCTTAATCTCATGGGTAAAGGAGATATTTCTCACTTAACGTATCCATAAATATGTGACCTATGTACACATATCTCTAGAGGAAATTTCAAATATGGTAAGGGACTTAGGGATGCTATCTCTAGAGTCAAAAAATTAGCAATTGATGAGGTAAGTAGAGATGAAATTGGTAATTTATTGGACAATTTTAAAATTTATATTCTTAGTACTCTTGGTTCTCAATTAGATACATTGGAAATTAAGCAAAACAAAGAGGAAGTGAATGCAGCCTTAACTATTTTTTGTCCAAAATGTAGAAAAAGACATCTTTTAAGAGAATGTCCATTAGATAACATTGAAATTTGTGGTATATGTGCAGAAAATCATGCTACAAAAAATTACCCATCTCTACCATAACTCAAAGCGGTCTACCAAGGGAATCAAGAAGCTATAGAACAGTTGTGTTTTGTTGCATCAAAAATACCTTGGAAGCCAAGGACTTCAAGTATATCTCAATATCCTTCCCAACAATTCAATTCTTATCATTCAAATCAAAAATACCCCCAATATAATTGGACTCCTCCTATGCCTTGGCAAGCATTGCCAACACAAAAATTCCAAACTCAACCTCGACAACAAGGTTGGAGAGACCCTTCCTATGGAACCATGCATTCTCATCATTATCCTATGCAGAACAAATACACCCAATAACCTTCACAAACCCAATATCCCTTACAAATACAACAAATATACCCTACTCAACCACAACAACCACAAATTTCACAACCACGACAATTACAAATACCATCAAATCAACCTCCAAGACCTACCCAATTACCTACACAACATGAGTCTAACCCAACAGTAAAGTAGCTCAACCCACTTAAAATATTGAGCTACAAAACTTTCCCACATATATGATTACTCCTTTTGATCTAAATGACATTCATCTTATATCAGAAAAATTACTTCATCGCCATGCTCTTTATATTAAAAAATAGGGAAAATAAGAGTGTGGCCTATGAAAACTTGTTTATTGGCGTGGTTTTGCATGGGTTATGTTTGAAAACCAGTGATCTAATGAAAAAAATCAATTTCTTTCAAAATAAATATAGGAATCTTCAAAAGCTCATGTTCAACATTCAGTGTTCTGACTTTTTTATTCTTAGCAAGAAAAGTTTCTTTTTCAAATAAGATTGCAAAAAACCAATTTTTCAAGTCAAGTTTCTGCAACATCTAGACATATAGAATTTTCTCTTCATTGCTCTAGATTAAGATTTCAAAGATTTTAGAAGATTTCATATTCTTAGAGTTGCAATATGGTATTTTCATAATTAAATATTTCAAAAATCTTCAAAATGACAAAATTTTGTTAAGTTCATTTTCATAATTTCAAAATTTGATTCTTATCATTTTAGATCTTCTCCAGATAGATATGGAAAAGGGGCAGCTGCAGATGAATTTAGTTAAATTCTAGAGCTTACTATTCAAATTTTTCCACATGAGGATCTTCATATCAAGTTAATTCATGCATTTTTTAGACTTTCAGTAGTTACAGATTTTTTTAGTAGCTATCAGAATTCCCTTGTAAATGTTTTTGAGAAATTTCTAGGTATTAACTTATTTCCAAATTTAGTATGCAGCACAATTTTCAGGGCACGAATGTGAGAATTTCATGCATTATGTCATGAAATTCATCATCAACAATTTTGAACTTTCATATCAGTCATCAGCAGTTCCATATTTTCCAGCGGACGGTAGTAGTTCTTTATTCAACAAAGAAAGGAGTCAACATTGGCATCAACATCAAAGTCAAATTTGGTTCATAACTCCTCCTCTAGCTTGAAAAAAAAAGAAATGTGATCAAAATTGTGGTTATAGGTAAATCAAAGGTAATGAATTTTAAACTAAGTTTCCTATGGGAATTGTGAAATATGTAAAAGAATTTGGGAAAATTATAAGCAAGTCTTGATATACATTTATCCTATATTATTTACCTGATTTCATTCTATCCTTTTCTTATATTATCACTTTCATTTCATACCTCCATGAGATTAACACTCACCTAAGCTATGACTCAAATCATTTATGGGTGAAAACATTGTTTTGAATTTGGCCTTGGAAATTGTCATTTTCATAGAAATACCTTTTTCCACCATTCAAACGGTAGGTATAATCATAAACCATAACATTTCCTGAGTTCTTCCCTCCAAATTCGATATAGAAAAAATATCATTCCTCTCCATATTCATTATGACTAAGAGTGATTTTGAGACCAACATCTCCTCTAACATTGTAGATTGAGCATGGTTCCAGTAATCAAGAATGAACCAGTTGGTGTACATCTCTTGGATGCATATCCAAAATGCCAGAGGAGGTTTAGAAAGGTGGGATGGTTGTCATTTTTACAAAAATTTCAAGGCTACGATAAACAAGTAGAAAAAGAATTGGTTGAATTTTTTGATGGAACTCAAGCCCAGATTGGAGATCGTAAGCTATAGGTTTCAGAGTCTTGTATTTTCAAGATACTATATTACCTAACATTGGGGAGAAAAGGTTCAAAAATCAAAATATGAAGGGAGATATATGGAAAGAGTTTCTCAAAGATCTTGAATAATCCTCAAACTGGAACAAGGGAATGCCATGAATAGCATTGAAAAACAAATGGAGAGACACTTTGTATATTATCCATAAATATGTTACCTGTGAAGGCAAGTATGGCCTTGTGTTCTTCTACCATCTAAGATTGCTAGTGCACTTCATAAAAGGTCAGGAAATTAATTTACCATATTACTTGTTAAATAGTTTGAAAAAGATGTCATTGAGCATACAACAAAACCCTAGGAACCTAGAAAGAATTTTGTTTCATTTTAGTTTAGTTAAGATTATGGTTGAAGATAAACTATAGGTGCATAATGATTGTTGGGCAGATTTTTTAGTGCGGAATCGATTTATAGAAGTACCAACAAAACCGGGGGTTAGGGGTTTGGAACTCAAGGCTACCACAACTAAGGTTCCTGAGACAAGAAATTAGGAAGTAGATCTAGAGAAGAAGACCATGGATTCAAACCCTACGACGAGTCGACCAAGAGGTCGGCCTAGGAGAAAATTAGCAAAGAAACCTAAATTTTTTTGAGGAAAGGGGTTTAAAGCCAAAAATCGAAATGGAGGATAAGGGTTCGAAATCCCAGGAATTTGAAAATGAAGTAGAGGCTGTGGAATTTAAGAAAAGGAATATCTCTTAGGGATGTCAAACTAAAGGAATCATGACTAGAAGTCTAAATACACAACAAGATCATAGCCGCATAATTAAATAAAAGGAGGTAATTGAGCTCAAAGAATCAGATAAAATACAACATAGCAATGTTCAGATTAAGGAAATTCATAGGAATTTTAGTAAGAATCCCATGACAATATCGTCTTTCAATCCTTCACCAAGTCCAAGAAATAAGGGTAGTTTGTCAAAGATTGATGATGATGATGCTACACATTTTTCTGAGCATATGAATTGGGAAATTGATGATTACAGAACCACTGAAATTGAGAACGAGATAGTTCCAGATTCGGTGCCTTCATCCTCAAATATACCTAAAAAATTCAATAAAGTCAAGAATCTAAAAAGAGAGCTTCCAGAACTAGAATTCCTCAATAGACATATCAAAAATGAGAATGAAACATTGAAGACTAACATTGTCAGGCTACATAGGGAAAATGAACAACTTGAAGTAGAAAATATGCTAGAAAATGGTACAGCCACAACAAGCAAGTTAAAATTACAAATCGAAGGCTGAAGAGTAAGCTCAATGAAGCTAAGAGGAAGATCTAGGCTTCATCATATATTCTAAATATTTTAATAAATTCCATAGAAAGGGTTTAAGAGCTCATGATCAACAACTTTGAAAAAATTTAAAGGTTTCAGGAAGGTAGTAAATTATTGAGGAACATAGCATTTTTGGTGCATGAGGACATGCAAAAATTTCCGTGTGGGGGAGATGTTGGGTCCTCAAATTGAACTCTTTTTTTCACTTCCATGCTTAAAATTCATTCTAAACCTATGCCTTTGAACTCTCTTGCATTCTATTATCAACTCTTTTTCCATGGTTATTCCCCTATATCTGTTAGGGTCCAAACTCGCACATAGGTAGAACAATATATTCGGATGTAATAAAGGTCAATATTAACAAGGCCTTTCAATAAAATAGAATAAGTCGAATGTAAGAAGACCTAATAGAAGCTTTCGCTTCTAGAAGGATCTTCCTCTATATGCTTCTTTTGATAGCCATATTTAGTATAAATAGGAGTCGAGGGTATGAGAACCCTAGTTTTGGATATTATTTTAATAGAGCTCTGCTCAACTGGAGGTTGCCCCGTCGAAGAGGCCTGTGAACATTTCTCTCTGAATCAAAGTGTTATTTTTGTTGTTATTCTTATGTCATTTCAGTGTTATTGTGGTGATTGTTCTGGTTATATTGTTGTTATTCTGCCATTTCTAGCATTTTATTTTTTTTCTGCATACTTTTTATATCTGGTATATTACAAGTGGTATCAGAGTACTTTCCTCGACAGAAATTGTGGGTTAATTTTTTTTCAGGATAGAGACGTATTTCTGCGTCTTTAAGCCACATAGATCTATCGTTACGCGTATAAACCCATGGTTGAGGGATCCATACATGCAGGAAATACAAGTGGTACTTAAGCGCACATCTGTTGGCCACCCTTGTAACCCCTGTTGGTACCCCTTCGAGTGGTAGCGCATCAGACATAACTTTTGTATGGATCAGCCTAGATTACCTGAAGCCCTCTTTAGATAAACCAATCGGTCGCCTGACTACTATAGTTCCACGGAGAACAACACTCGGGAAGATACTCTCTAGTACCTGGGTAGTCGGGTAGTGCGGCTAAGGGTATGGTCTAGACTCCTTAGTTAGTGCCCTGAGATATTGGGCTGAGTACTACTGTTGGAACCCGCACGTATATCATAGAGCTATAACACAGGGCAAACCCTTGTCTGTAGAACCCTTGAATACCTAACCCTTCGGGACATAAACATAAGAAAATTAAAACAGACAAGATCTATTGTCGCACAACTGTGTTTGGGTTTCCAAATCACTACACATTTCTTCCTGGTTAATCATTTGGGCATTTCATCACTGCAATATTCTTCAGACCGGAGTATGACTCCGCAGGTGTAAAAAACAAAAAAAAACAAGTCTGGAAATTTTTGCACCATTAT
>JASDQU011442500.1:0-10026 GCA_032191745.1 Picea mariana | reverse complement strand
TTAGCCTCTCGGGCGGAAGGTCCCCCTGCGACTGCTGGTCCATTGGCTACTGTTGGTCCTGCCTCTAGTCGAGGACATCACCGATTCCTCACGAAGTCTATCGGGCGCATTGGTCCGACATCTGTAAATAAAAGATACATAAAATTCAGTACTTTGATACATATATTAAAATTATATATATAAAAACAATTAAAAATTAAAAAACTTTAAAAAACATGTGACCTATATCTCCTCTCTCCTCTCCAAGAGGCATGGGCATGTCTGGATCCCTTGAAAAGTTGATTCCATCATAGGGGCAGTTCTCTGTCGCTAGAATCTGTTGTGCCCACCAGTCAAAAAATTTATCGTCAAAGGCCTCTATGGTCCTCCCTCCCCCCAGTCGTGGAAACAATGCTGCCCATCTGCATACTACTGGGAAGGAGGTCACATGCCCCCATACAGTCTCTCTAGGACTCAAACTGGGAACTCTATCGACGAAGAATGAGAAAATAATAGTGCCAAACCCGAAGTTCTTGTTGCTACGTTCTCGACACTCTGTCATTTGTCTCTTCATGCATGTGAGCATGGTCGTACTCCAGTTGAATATATGTGTCTCCTCAAACTGAATGGCACAATGCATGTATGTCCAGGAATCCTGGTGAAGGGTCGTATATCTAGTAATCCACCCAATAAGTAGCAGGATCTCTCTTAGAGACAAACTTGTGGTCTTTTGAATTGGCACTTGAGAGCCTACCTTCTCAGTGTCAACCTCAAAGTACATCTGGATGTAGTCTCAATGTTAAAATGCCTAGGGGGAAATGTCTGCACATTAACTGGTTCCCCTCTCCTCGAGAGGCTAGTCAAGCAGTAAATTTCCTCAATCATTAGAGTTAACGACTGTCCCTCTATCATGAATGCCTCTAGATTCATATGTTAGTAGTCAATTAGGGCATTCAGTATCCTGGGTTGTTCCCTCCTAAATGGACACCTGAAGAATTTCCACAACCCACATTGTTTCAATGAAGCAATGGCAGTGAGGTCCTCATCGACTAGTATATCAATGTCCTTGTGTTCCTTCTCTTTCCAATGGACATACATCCTGCTCCATGGTAGATTAAAAGGGAGTTGGCTCTTGCATTTTAAAAAATTTCCAATCTTTCAAGGGTGTACGCGAGCTTTTTTGGCCTCAGTCACATATGTACGTGGGTAGACTATTTTTTTCCTGTGTACATGCGCGGGTTGTCCTTGGACATCCCATGTACATGCAGGGTCGCTCTTTTTAGGAGAGCGTGCCCCCAAAAAACAAAAATAAATACATAAGTAAGGAATTTAAATGCAAGAGGGATGAATTTCTACCTACTTGGTCCAAGCAGAAGTTCGTTTCGTCCACTGAAGCTCCCGGAATCAACTTCTTTAACAAATGGGATTTTTCTCCTTTTGGTCAATTTTCAAATTGCAATGGTCAAAATGAGTTGTTAGCTTCTATTTATAGACTTTTTTGGCCCCTTTTGCCACTTATTGGACCCCCTTTGTCATTTTTTTTCTTTTCCTGGAAATTTTTTGATTATGTTTCCGAGTTTCTTATTGGATGTTATAGTACACTTTTCTTTTGGGTTGGTAACCTTTTGGGGGATGAGTCACTTTAAAATTTCCTTTGGAAAAAGTTGTTTTTTCCAAAAATTTTCATAAAGTTAGGATTTCACCTCCACTTTCTACATCTCCCTCTCTTTTCCTTTTTTCCATAGGATTGATTCCACCGAAGTGAGACACAAAACCTTCATTGTTTCTCTAGAAGTTTCATGATTAGGTGGTAGAGCCTACTTTTACATGGATTCCCTAGATAGATCCTTGTTGCATTCTGGCGTCCATGCTGTCTATAATGACTATAGGATTGAGAGTCCTTGATAGTTCTGTCATGATTACGGGATTGAACCTCATTCATCTTATGCACCATCATTCTTTTCCTGACCCTCGAGACTCCCAAAATGAGCACGCTTTGTTGACTTTCAAGCTCGCTTTGAGATCCAAAAGAAACATCCGACGAGACTAGATTTATTATTTTCTATCTTGTCTGGACTAACTAAGAAAAGTAACCTTATGGAGTCTTCTTTAAGCCCTTTCCAGACTCTCTAAACATGAAAAGATTGTTGAGAAATATTGTTTCCCTTAACGCTTGGCAAACCCATATTTGAAGGCATGTCTTTCTGATAGTAGTTTACCCCTTTTTCGGTCCGAATGGTCAATTGGATGAATAAACGTATGCTCTAGGAACTTCGGTTCTCTAGAAGAGTATTATCAGGCATACATTTAACCCTTTTTCGGTCCTGAGGGCCTAAACTTACGAAAAAGGAACCCCCACAGAGTCCATAGTTAAGATCTTTTCAGGCTCCCTAAAATTGAAAAGATCGTCGAGTGACCTTGTTCCTTCACACTCGTTAAATTGGTCCAGAAGAACATTTATTGGCATGATTTTACCCCTTTTTCCGGCCTGTAGATTATTGCGGAAAAAGGTACGCCTCGAGAGATTCGTCTCACTGGGAGAGTTCTCCTCAGTAACTTTTATACTTTTTCGGTCTAAGGAGACTAAACTCATAAAAAGGTTGTGAGTCCATTGTTAAGCTCTTTTCAGAGTCCTTAAAATTGAAAATATTACCGAGTGATATTGTCTTTGTCACACTCATTAAAATGGTTTTGAATAGATGTATTTTCGGTGCTAGTTTACCCCTTTTTTAAACTGACTACACTATATTCGAAAAAGGTACCCCTTGGAGTCCTCTTTTACATTTTTTTAGACTCTCTAAATGTGAAAAAACTACCGAGATTACCTTCTCTTGGCTCATTAAAATTACATTGAAGGGGGTTTCATTGTGTCTTGATTCATTTCATTTGCATCTCTACGTATTTGGCCTAATGTCGACTCCATGTTGCTCTCAACTGAACCTTTGAAGCATGCCTTATAAGCAAGCCTTGTATCACTTTGCCTCTGTGACCTGACACCTTGACCCATGGAGGAATTTTCCCCGAGTTTCCTTTTCCTGCACATGTCTCCTTGCTCTGAGCATTAGTGTTTCATTGCACCTAGAACTATTATTCTTTCTTATGACACTCGTTCCTCATTTGTAACATAGAATTCTTTTATTCTTTTTCAAGCTCTTTAAAAAATTGAAAAAGACAAAAAAACTCAAATATCCCAAAAAGAGGGGACGGGAAATATGTATTATTTTTTGGTAGCACAAAGAGTCTCCCTTGGACAAAGCACATCCTTCTGTTTGTTCGTCAAGCATTGGGATCTAGTATGACCTTAGGAAGTTTTTCTCTCTACATAGAGCTTTGTCCTCCTCCTTTTGATTACTCTTCCAAACATGTGGAGAGCTTGCATTGTCTCCTGCATCGTGAACTTATGTCAATGTCATGCTGTCTGAGTTTGATCATCTTCCGTGCTTTGTCCAAGGGAATTTTCACACAACCTAAGTCGTCCTTTCTGCAGTTTGTCTCTTGACCTCATGATTCATCCATCCTGAGAGTCCAGTCAAGTCTTGCTTCAAAATCGATGAAGTTCGCTACCTAATCATTGAGATCCACTTGTCTTTTCCTGACGATCCGTTGAAGACCTCATGGTAGTGAGTTGTACACTCCCGTTATACTCTTACATGTGTTTTGAAGATCTTGAAGTTGTCTCTTGAGCTATGAAAGCCTCATCCCCATCTATCGGGCGTTACTGGCTTCTGGAAGATGGATACTATATTTGTATATCTTTGATTTTGAGATGTAGATCCATTGTGTATTTATCATGGCTACACTTTATATAGCTATATGACATGGATCTTCAATGTATTTGATTGGAGTCCATTATTTATTTCATCCTGAGCATGGGTATTCCCACCTCAAAGAGACAATTGTTATTTTGCAGATGGCACCTTCCGAACTTTGGTCCCGGGCTCACTCGATTTCATACATTGGTGAATATTTTGTAATGTATTTAGGCCATCATATGCTCTTATGACCTCACACATTAGGGGGAATATTTTATAACCCTAAATTTCTCTACACGTGCATACAAATCCTGGGCCCTCTTACTTGCATTTTTTCCAAATCATTGATGAGTTGTTCTTCTTAGAAAACCAATTTTTTGAATATGTACGCACCCTGCACCATTACTTCCAGCGTACATACACTTTATGCACCACTACATATCGTGTACATATGCATGTTTCACTATTACATCCTGCGTATACTTGCAAAAGTTGCAAGGAATTCATTGAGATTACAGGCTATTGGGTAGTTTCCAAACTAATCCACCTGCTATAGCCCATCACCCAACCGAATAACCATCCTTTTTTCATATAAAAGGAGGTGTTGGGGTCTCATTTCACATCTAAGAATAAGAATAGTGAAAATATGCCCGATTTCACTTCCCCTCCTTGCCCAAGATATTGCTTCCTTTTGTGAGAATTTCCTTAGCATTCCCTCATTAGTCCCTTCTTCCTTCATTAGAACGCATTCACTTCCGAAGAAGAGATCAACAGTTTGAGAGGAGAAGTTCATACAAGGTGCACTTGGAGCTTGGTGAAGAGCAGCTCGGACCAGGTTCACAGAACGATAGCTGACTTTGATTGTAACGGTATAATCATTGTGTTATTATTAAAATAATTACATTTTCCTCTCCCAAATGATGGTCTCTTGAATACTTTTATTGGTTTATGTTTGACATTCCAACATCTAACCCTAAATTTTATATGGAATAACATCCTTTTAGTTTTTTGTTTGTCAATCTTTGGATGCAGATCATCCCTGGGAGGAGGTGTGTAGTCAGTGGAACTTCCAAGAATGAGGAGGTCATCATCATACATGGGATTAGAGGTATAGTTACCCGATATCCTTTTCCTTTCTTTCTTCATATGCGTTTTGGTATGTTTGGGGTAATATAGAGAATTAATTGACTTTTAGACGGTTAATCGATCTACCTACATTCTGAACCCTAGTGTAGTCATAGGGAGGTTTTTCCCTCTAGAAAAAACCCTTAGTGATAAATTTCATGGCTATTTACTAGGTTGACAAGTCAGGAAAGCACTGCTTCTCTCTCTCGCATGATTTATATTTTCTGTATTTTACAGTGCAAGAGCATACCATTTTTTATTGGGGAAAACTCATTTCTATCGAAATCTCATTTTAGTTATCACACTATAGAAAGGATAGAAAATTCTTTATGGCCTCGTATATGATATCTTCTATTGTGCATTGTTGTCAATTCCCAAACTTAACCATAACTAATAGGGTGAATTGTGAAACAGATCCAATTACCTTTTTTTATCAGGCACTATGCAGACATAATACCCCTATGTTCTTCTATGAAGTTTATAATAAATTTGCTTCAGTCTTCAAAAGGTTGTTGTTGGGAAAAAATGCTTCAAGGATATATGACCAAGCTACAATACTTTGAGAGAAAAAATGAACAATAGAACAAAGGTTTTTATCCGAACAAAATATTTGTGGGAGATATGCTTTCATAGGGTTTTCGTAAATCTTTCATTCAAAATATCTTGAATGAAGAAGAAGAATGTAACAACCAAAGCACTCCTGTACATGATGTTGGTGATCTATAAACATTATTTAGCAGTAATGTTTTTTATAAGAAAAGGGGAAAAGGTCTCAGTGAAAGAAGTGCTCAATCTCTAGTTGTTATTCCCAAGAATACCACATCTAGGAGTAATGATGTAATGACCCACCTAGTTAAAAAGGATGTCAACAGTAGTTCTAGTGGTGGGGGAGAGAAGAATATTTCCCCTGGAAAAGTTGAGAGTTCACACAAGCTCCTCGTGAGAAAGAAAATGAAAGATTTAGTGCATGAGGAAGAAGATAATCTTATAGAAAATGACATCCACAAATTTTCTTTGGAGGATATGGAACTAGAAGTAGATATTGAGAAAATATTTCCTACAATAGAACAACCAAAAAGTATGGCTTAGAAAAATTGTTTATTGGAAGTCGTTGGAAATGAGACCTTTAGTGAAGAAGAAACCTTCACTTTTCAAAGTGTTGTTTTTGATAAAGATTCTAAAATGTTGATCGTAGAAAGAAGTGACCAAAAGAATAAAAAGGGAAAGTCTCGCTCAGAGGTCAACCTAAAGGATATGTGACCATCCCAAATTTCCAAAATCCATAGGGAAACCTAGGATGCTCTTGACAACTCTATTGATGGTTTAGAATTTGAAAATGCTAAATTAAGGGAAATGATCGGAGAATTGGAAACTGCCTTGATGTGTCTTCCAATCCTGGCAATTCCTTTGACAATGGTTAAACCAACTACACCCAGTATTAAATTAAAAGGATCTTCTAGTTTTCTCACAGTAGTCCGAAGTTATGTAGAGAAAAAAACATTAAAAAGATAATGTCATTGATAATAGAAGCATGGGAGGTATAAAAAAATATTGTTTATTTTGGTTCAAGGGCACACTCTTTTCATGAGTATCTCTGAGATGATTTAAAGAATGAAGAAAGATTCTACATAGATGTCGTTTTTCCATTTGGGATAAAAGTCTCAAACATGAAAGAATTGAAAAGGAGAGAAGACGATCTGCCTTCTCGAAGTTGAAGTAAACAACTGAATTCCCGTTGGAAAGAAAAGATCAAGAATTTGAATAACATTTTTCAAGCATGCAACAAAGACATAGTAAAAAGAGAAGAATTATTCAAAAGACTCACAAAGATAGATCTGGTAAGAAGCACTGATGAGGTACAAGATCCTAAGTTAATTCTCAATTCAATGTTTATGACAAAGCAACAATTTGATGAGCAAGTGGAGATATTAAAGAGATTATTGGCTGAGAACTTTTATGGCATAATTGAATATAATGAAGAAGATATAGATAATTGGCTAGTAGATTATTCTATGAAAAACAAAGATATCGACGAGGCAATACATGGAATTTCTCATGACTTAAGAGATTTGGAAGGATAATTATTTAATATCAAAATGAGACATGAACTAAATGTTTCACCAATGAAAAATTACATTGAAGATTGGTTTAAAAAGGCAATTCATAAATTAACTAAAGAAGGCCAAGAAGTAGCAGTTGAGACGGTTCCTATAACCGTCAATGAGGAAAATAAAAGGACAACAACAAGCAAGTAAACAAAGGATAGAGACCATAATAGTAAGTTTATGATGATCAGATCTTAGTTTCTTGATTAGTTTTTCATCCAGTTACTCCACTTCTTTGACTAGAAAGGTTTAACCAAAATATGATAAATCCTTCATGTCTTCTTCCGAGGTCTTGCTATTCTGTCATCATCCACCTTCTTCTCTCCACAACTTAATTCTTGTTTATATTTTCTTTATGGTCTATGGGAGCCCCAATCCCAGTCCTAAGGACAAATGCATTTAAATTTCGAAGATGTGTAAGAGACATTATATTTCTGAGAAATCCCAAGAGAATTATTTCGGGACCAGTTTTGACGGTGTTTTATAACTCTGATTTTTTAGTATAAAATATTTGAGATTGATCTATCATTTTCTCTATTTGAGCTCCACATGTGTTTATTCTATTAAAGTTCTCTTATGCATGTGGACCATTTTCTTTTATTTTTATGTGATTAGAAATATTTAGTTTAACTATGATGTCTCTAAAGAAATTATGCTTATCTTTTTAAAATTTTTGATGTGTGAGGTTCCTAGTCATCTCTTAGGAATTCTCTTTAAAAACAAAATGTTTTATTTTCTGCAACTTTTATATTTCTTTGAATATCACGACGAACTTTCTCATAGCCCTATATTACTTTGAAAATATGGAATTCCAAGAATATTTTAAAACATATAGGAATACCACCTCTATAAAAACGTAGGGGTATTTGCATCCCCGTGAGTTTTCCATTTCAGTCCTAACTGATTCAAGCATCAACAATAGCCAAATAAGTGAAACTGCAACTACTCCAATTGAGTATTGTCCTTGTATTTTTTGTTCCTGCAGTTGGATGGTGTTTGTGGGTTCCATCTTGTGCTACTATTGTAGTTAGGGTTTATTTGTTGGTTCTAGTATGGCTTTCTGGAATCATTCTATCTAGAAAAGGTTAAGGTGCTTGGGGGTGGTTGCATGCCTATGGTTGGGTGACAATAGTGATATTGTCTATGGTAAAATGAGCACATCAAAATATTCCAATAGGTTATGGGCCCACACTACCTTCAGAATAGTCTAACTTCTGGAAGGTAGATCGACAGTTCCTTGTCAAGCTCGTTGTAGCACTAGTTCCAGCTACAACTAGGGTCTCTGATTTTGTAGTTGCAACAAACCCTAAACAAAATTCTTTGGCACTTTTAGTGAAGCATTGGACCTAATATTTGGATATTCTAGTGCACCTTATCCTAACGCACCTTCTGGTGCCCTCGACCAGCAAAAATGCCAAGTTTGAGTTTTTGGATCGAAGTCAAAGTTTGAGTCGTCAAAGTAAAAGTAAAAGGTTGGCTAGTTAAATTCAAAGTCAAATATTGACTGGTCAAAGTCAAAATCAAAGGTTGAATTTTGGTCAAAATTGATTTTTGTGGTCAAAGTTAAAATTTCATAGTTTCTAGCTTGTTCAAATCATTGAACCTTTTTTATTCAGTTTATAACCTCTTCTTGTCAAGATGGTGTCTAGTTTTAGATTAGAGGACAAGTTGAATGATGTTACAAATTTCAAAGGTATGCACTTGTATATTCTTTTCAAGTTATATCATCCAACAAAGCATGAGTTTGTTTGTAGGTGATGTACAAGACACCTTGTCCAATAAGTGATATTGGATTCATTACATTCAAAGGAACAAGCACACCCTCCCTAGCAGTTGAGGCTCTAAGTTCCAGGTTTGATTGATCAAATTGTTAAAGTTTCAATTTACACATATCATTTTTGATAGTTGCTATAGTATAAGTAAACAGTATAGCTGTGACAAAAATATTTTAAAGGTTCTATTACTGTAAGAACACAATGAATATTATATGAAAGATATAAGAATTGAGAACATAATATCAGAAAGAAAATATTTTGTATTAACCAAACTAGTTTCGACCATTAGGTCTCATCAATGGTACAAAAATAAATCTCTACAATGTGGTCCTTTTAAGGACTACGATCAAGCGCATACATAGGGGAATCCCAAGAGTCGGGAACCCTAACCGATTGAAACGATTAGAAAATAAATGACATAATGGAATTCCCGAAAATAGGCGTGAAAGTTGAACAAAAATCTGAAATCCATCAACGCTGAATCAGTCTAAAACTCAGGTCGGTGGTAAAAAATGGCACAGATTTTAAGGAAAAACAGTCCAAAAAATACAAAATTTTGTCTGCATAATCGACCTTTGGAGAAAACTTAAGTACTACATCGGAGAGTCCTGCAATGTGGTGCTCATAATAAATGTACTTGCTTACATTGATTATGAGAGTAATTGCATAAATTTTAATTGAGCACTTTTATTTTTTTTACAACTTAAAATTTTAATTTATTCATTTTAATATGCAAAATATTATATGCATTGATGTACAAACATATCTTACGATGTGGGCATTTATTTTAGAGTTGAGAGAGTGCATAATGGAAAACAAGCAAGTGACTATGGAGTTTCTATTTCATTTGATCAAACACGTTGTGCAATTTCAAAGGATGCAAACTTAATACAAGAACAACTTGGTTATGTTGACACCATTCAAAAGATAATTGAGTTGGACTATAGGTCTTTTAAATGTGTATTTTTTAAATATAAATGGTTTAATATTTTTGATAGAATGAAATCTATTAGATATGGCATAAATAGTGATTTATATTCTATTGACATGCATAGGGAAATGTCATCATCTCATACCAAATCATTTGTGTTTCCAAAACATTATGAGTATATTTTCTTCTATTCTAATGTCTTTGGTGGTTTTTTATTCCATCTATACCTAGTGGGAAAAGGGTTTTTGAAAATGATTCTATTAAAGTTATTGCACCAGGTCAAGAAGAGGATGATGTAAATGTAAGTGGTGCAGTGAATGTGGGGGTCCTAGTAGAATTAGGAGGGTCAAGAAGAGGAT
>JASDQU011442499.1:17215-28414 GCA_032191745.1 Picea mariana | reverse complement strand
CTAGGGATAAAATGGATGAATGCCAACTCAAAGGCCTTTGTTATAATTGTGATGACAAATATTTCTCGGGCCATAAGTGTAAGGAACAAAATCTTTTTATGGACATCTCTGAGGATATTTTAGAAGAGGATGTTGAAACTCCCCTTGTGTCCGAGTCACCTGAAATCATTGACATAACCCCTCCCTCAGACCCTCCCAAAGTAGAACCTGTCATTTCCCTCAATGTTCTCACTGGATTCCTTGCTCCCCAAACCCTCAAGTTAATCGGATACATCAAGAATCAAAAGGTCATCATTCTGGTTGATAGTGGAAGCACCCATAATTTTATTCATCGTTGCATTTCCTGAGAAACTCATTGCTACATCCATGCTATCAACAATTTCCAAATCATGATTGCCAATGGTGGTTCCATGAAATGTGGAGGGGACTGTGAAAATGTTCATCTCCAAATCGGTGACTACCACCTAAAATCCCATATGTTTTCTATCTACATGGGTGGTTGTGACATTGTGTTGGGTACAGACTGGCTAAGAACTTTGGGTCCCATTCTCATGGATTTTAAGGAATTAACCATGTAATTCGACCAGGAAGGCCACCAATATAAATTGCAAGGCATCATTGTTGGTTCACCTGAGGACATTAGTTCCCATCGCATGGAAAAGCTGCTCAAAAAAGGTCATTCTGGTGTCATTGCCCAACTCCATGCCATACAAGGAACAGAGACACCCCCGGTGTCGCATGACCTCCAAGACCTCCTTTCTAAACATCAAATGTTATTTTCCACTCCCCAAGGACTCCCTCCTTCCTGCAGTATTCATGATCATTCCATTCCCCTTGTACCCGACAACCTTCCTCCCAATATCCTTCCATATCGCCACCCTTTTTCACAAAAAAATGAAATTGAGAAAATGGTCCATGAAATCCTTATTGCAGGTGTTATCCGCCCTAGTACGATCCCTTACTCTTCTCCTGTAGTCATGGTCCTGAAGAAAGAAGGTTCTTGGAGAATGTGTCCTGACTTCCGTGCCGTCAACAAATTGACCATTAAAGACAATTTTCCCATTCCTGTCATTGATGACCTCTTGGATGAATTGAGTGACTCCCAATTATTTACTAAACTTGATCTTCACTCAGGCTATCACCAAATATGTATGAAAGAGGTAGACATTCCCAAGATGGCCTTTCGCACTCATGAGGGCCACTATGAGTTTTTGGTCATGCCCTTTGGCTTGTGTAATGCCCCCTCCACCTTCCAAAGCCTCATGAGTCATGTCTTCCATCCCTTTATCCATCATTTTGTCTTAGTTTTCTTTGATGATATCCTCATCTATATCAAAACCTAGACATACCATCTTACTCATGTGGATCAAGTTCTCCATCTACTCTCTCAGCACCAACTTTTCCTAAAACAGTCTAAATGTGATTTTGGTGCTGCAGAAGTAGAATACTTGGGTCATCTGGTTGGCAATGATGGTGTCAGGGTGGATCTAAAAAATATTGAAGCTATGCAAGACTGGCCACACCCAAAGACTCTCAAAATCTTGTGTGGATTTCTTGGCTTAACAGGGTATTATCACAAGTTTGTTAAGAAATACGAAAAGATTGCATCACCTCTCATTGCTCTACTAAAAAAGAACTCTTTCACTTGGAATTTATCCAATGCTCAAGATTTTCAAACCTTGAAGACGACCATGTGCACCACTCTGGTTCTGGCCCATCCTGATTTCACAAAGACCTTTGTGTTGGAATGCGATGCCTCCGGGAAAGGAATCAACGCTGTCATTATGCAAGAGGAGTGACCTTTGGCCTTCACGAGCAAGAAACTCTCTAAAAGGAATATGGGCAAACCCATTTTTGAAAAGGAAATGTTGGCTATTCTGCATGTCGTTGATCTATGACACCCTTATCTCTTGGGGCAACGCTTCCAAATTAAGACCGACCATCAAAGCCTCAAGTACTTTCTGGAATAACACATTTCCTCCCCGGAGCAACAAAAATGGGTGACTAAGCTCTTTGGATATTATTATGAGATCATTTACAAGAAGGGAAAAGACAATGTAGTGGTGAATGCACTGTCCCGAAAATATGAAGAAGAAGGATCCCTTTTTCCTCTTTCCTTCATTGTACCTGATTGGCTCCAAGCTGTGCACCATGAATGGCTTCAAGATCCCAAAAGTCCGCGTCTGATCCAGCAATTGCAGACCAATGCTTCAACTCCCCCAGGGTACTCTTGGCTCTAGGATGAGCTTCTCTACAAAGGCCATTTGTATTTAAGTAAACAATCAAATCTTAAATCCACGATATTTTCTGAGATTCATGCTACACCCACAACGGAGCACTCNTCTTTGGATATGATTATGAGATCATTTACAGGAAAGGAAAAGACAATGTGGTGGCGGATGCACTGTCCCGAAAATATGAAGAAGGATCCCTTTTTTCTCTTTCCTTCATTGTACAAGATTGGCTCCAAGCTGTTCACCAGGAATGGCTACAAGATCCCAAAAGTTCGCATCTGATCCAGCAATTGTAGACCAATGCCCCAGCTCCCCAGGTACTCTTGGCTCCAGGATGATCTTCGATACAAAGGCCGTTTGTATTTAAGTAAACAATCAAAGCTTAAATCCACGGTACTTTCTGAGCTTCATGCTACACCCACAGCGGGGCACTCCGGGTTCACCAAAACCTATGACAGGGTCAAACGTTCTTTTTTCTGGGATGGTATGAAACATGACATTTGTAATTTTGTCGTTGAATGTGATGTGTGTCAACGCAACAAGGGAGAAACAATCAAATCTCCAGGCACATTACAACCGCTTCCGATTCCACTTGCTATTTGGAAGGATATCTCTATGAACTTTATTACTGGCTTACCCAAATCGGGAAATAAATCAGTCATAATGGTGGTTGTGGATCGCCTTTCCAAGTATGCTCATTTCTGCGCTCTTCAACACCCATTTACTGCATCCACGGTGGCTCAAATTTTCATGGACCAGGTCTTCAAGCTTCATGGCATGCCGCACTCTATTTTTTCTGATCGTGACCCAACTTTCACAAGCAATTTTTGGCAAGAACTATTTAAGCTATAGGGCACCCAATTGCATCTTAGCGTAGCTTATCATCCCCAGACTGATGGTCAAACGAAAGTTGTCAACAAGTGTTTTGAAACATATCTGAGGTTTTTTGCCTCTGAAAAACAACATCAATGGGCTCAATGGTTACCCCTAGCCGAATGGTGGTACAACACTTCCTACCATACAGCTACTCGTGTGACTCCTTTTGAAGCGGTATATAAACAGAAGCCACCTTCAGATCTCTCAGACTTATCGGGTACCTCGAAGGTCTAGGCGGTTGACCAAACACTTATGGTTCGAGAGGATATTCTTCATACCCTTAAAGAGAACTTGGTCATGGCACAGAATCACATGAAGCAACAAGCAGATCAAGGTCACTCTGAACGTCAATTTGCAGAAGGGGATCAGGTGTTTCTGTGACTGCAACCATACAAGCAAACTTCCCTCGAGGCTGAGCATTGTCAGAAGCTAGCGCCCAAATTTTATGGTCCTTATACAGTTCTCAAGCATGTGGGACAAGTCACATATTAGTTAGCTCTGCCCAGTCAGTCGAAGCTACATCCTGTTTTTCATGTTTCATCCTTAAAGAAGGTGATTAGAACTAGGTGCCAAATTCAAACCAACCTTCTAGAGTTAGTTGAAGAATGATCCATTTGGCTACAGCCGGAAGCAGTTTTGGACCAGCATGAGCATCGCCTGTGTTAGAGAACCATCAAGGAAATGCTAGTCCAATGGAAATATACAACTCCAGCAGATGCCACTTGGGAACCAGCTACCATTCTGCAGCAGTTTCCACATCTCAAGCCTTGAGGACAAGGTTACTTTTAAGGGGGCGGACATGTTAGGGTCCTAACCCGCACATAAGTAGATCAATATGTTTAGTTGTAATAAAGGTCAATATTAATAAGGCCTTTCAATAAAATATAATAAGGTGGATGTAATAATACCTAATAGAAGCTTCCACTTCTAGAAGGATCTTCCTCTAGATGCTTCTTTTGATAGACATATTTAGTATAAATAAGGGTTGAGGATATGAAAACCCCAGCTGGGAGATTATTGTAACAGAGCGCTGCTCGACTGGAGGTTTCCCCCTCGAAGAGGCCCTTGAACATTTCTCTCTGAATCAAAGTGTTATTTATGTTGTTGTACTTATATCATTTCTGTGTTATTGTGGAGATTTTGTTGGTTATATTATTGTTATTCTACCATTACTAGCATTTTATTTTTGTTCTGCATATTTATTATATCTAGCATCTTTCAGATAGGGTGCAATATGTTATCTAGGAATTATGTCAAGTGCTTCACTTAAGGTGCCTCAACACAAGGGTTAGGGTTTCGTAGTTACAACAAAACTCTCAATGCAGCTGCAAATGCAACTGAGAAAATCTTCCCAATCTACCTTCCACTGGTTAGACTATCTGAAGATAGTGTGGGCCCATAACCTTTTATAATAATAGGTGTGCTCATTTCACCATAGAAAATATAGAAATATTGTCACCCAACCATAGTCACAAAGGCCACCCCCAAGCACCTTAAGCTTGATAGACAGAATGATTCTGAAAGAAAACCCTAGAACCAATAGCCAACTGAGGTAGTGTACCTCTCTCTAAGGCTAGTGTACCAAGCAGAAAGTCCAAACCATAACCAAGAAGAAATTCCAACCATAACCAAATACCAAGTCACCATTGTAGCAACTGCATATCTCCTCTAGTCATGTGCACCACTTTTCCTTATGCAATTGTGAGGATGAGTGTGATAAATGAGCTCTAGTGGCCTCTTATTTATAGTCCTCCAACTGACCTAAATGGGATGAATTCTACTTATGGAGGATAATAATTTAATATAATTTTTTATCTTGAGATGAATTGTCTTCTAAGGTTATTTCCTAACTTTATAGGGTTTCTCTTTGTTCCCCAAATATTATAGACTCATCAAAGATTACATGTACAGGTTAATACCTCC
Organism: Picea mariana; assembly: GCA_032191745.1. Classification (NCBI taxonomy): domain Eukaryota; kingdom Viridiplantae; phylum Streptophyta; class Pinopsida; order Pinales; family Pinaceae; genus Picea; species Picea mariana. The sequence goes on along the minus strand of JASDQU011442499.1, from coordinate 23,381 downwards.
CACAACTATCATGCAAATGAAAAATAAGATCTAGAATTATTTTGTGTTGAATCAACTAGCAATTATCTTGTAGATGAAGAAGAAGTTTTTTGTAAGCTTAAAGATAAAGTTATATATGATATATAAGAAGTTAGCAATGAAATAAGAGATGATTCATATAATTTTGAGGATCTTTAAAGAATTACTAAGGAATCCATAGATAAGTACCAAAGACATTTCATGGCACTAAAACAATTTCTCAAGAAACAAGAAGGAAGTGAAACAACCAAGAAAAGGACTTAATTAGAAGAAAAAGAAGAAGAGATTAAGAGACTAAATAATTAAATAATTAGTCAGTCAGAAGAAAAGAATAAGGTAGATGATGAGCTTAGAAAAATCCTTGAAGATCTTAAAGAAACAAAAGAAATCAATGTAAATTTGAAGATCCAACTTGAAGAAGCTAGATGGATAGAAGAACTATTGAACAATTGAGTAAATGAAAAGGAATAATCATGCCATAAGTTGGAAGAAAAAGTAGTTGAACTCAGAAGGAAATCATAGAATTCAAAACAGTTCATGAAAAACTCAACAATCTTGGATGAAATCTTGCATTGTCAAAGATCACCAAATGATAAATCATGACTTGGATACAACAAGGAAGCAACACATTATGAAGCTAGCACTTCTAAGAACCATGAGGTAATTCCTTCATATTCAAAATGTGGAAGAAAATATGCAAGTCAATCATCTACACAAAGCAAGGAAACCTTTAGAAGAATAGAGAAAAGAAGACATCAAGAAGTTATCCCTACACCTCAAAGAAAATTCAGAAGAGAGACACCTTCAAAGTGGACACCAAAACAAAGGCATGAAATATTTTTCACGGTCACTGCTTATCATGTAATGAATATGGTCACAAATATTCTGATTGCAGACATTATGCAAGGAAATATCTTGGAATATTCCATAACATCCTAATATGTTGGAGATGTAATCAAGTGGGACACATTGTTTCACATTGTCACAACATGAGATGTTATAGTTGCAGTGGGTTTGGCCACAAATCCAAGGATTGTTGGAATACAAGAAGACAATCAATGAGGAATACTTCATACTATATGAAAAGAAGAGAAAATGAACCATGGAAGAAAAACAACGTTGAAAGGATGGAATCTCATAAAACCAGTGTTGAGAAGCCATGACACTTTAAAAAGTGGATGAAGAAGATTGAACAAAAAGATATGAATGAAGGCATACAAAATGAGGAAAGCCTTACATTTCCTAATGCATATGCAGGCTAATATGGTAAAATTCGTGTATATATGTGGTCTGTCTAAAGAAAAGCCGAATACTCACATGAACTATATGCAGTGAAGTCACATACATGAGGTAAATCCCTTAGAAAAGGGGGTGTACATATGGGTTGTATCATGGTTTGATGGTACAACATAGTTTATGCAGAGTTTGAGATGATTTGCTTCGGGTTTTCATTTTTGTATGTGGTGATAATTTGTGGTTGAGTTTTGGAGAATATGCTTGATGCCTATATTGGATTCATGGTACTAACCTTATAGTGTGGATTGAGGCATTTTTTGTTAAGGTACAATGCTAGTTATGTTATGTATTTTATTAGTGAGGTTATGGAACATTGTTTATGAGATATATCATGATGATGTGATATTAGCTACATATATATCATTGATATATTGAGGGACACTCTTGGTAAATTTTTATAGGTACTATTGGTTTCTTAGTACTTGTTGTAGTGAATGGGTTTGAGGAAGATATGTTATAGTGCCTGGATGGTACATATGTGATCTCCATTGACATATATTGTGATGTATTGTTAGAAGCGTATTTTTTGGATGTCTTGGAGTATGTATTTGGCATATGGTTGAGCTACATATTAGGACATGTAGTTGATGAGTTGATAAGGTGGTGATGTTTTACATCATTGATGAGTCATAGCTTGATCTAAAGTTGATGCATGATTGGTACAAACTTGGTTTTTTGTTAGAGGCACTTGCTAGTAGTATCACTATCACATGGTTTATGGATAATGTGGCATATGTGTATGTATATCTTGATTTTGGTTCATCTTGTTGAAGTTTGGTGCATGGTTGATGCACTTTCTATGGTACACGTGGTGAAACATGTTTGGTGCATGGTTGATGCACTTATTGATGGTATATGGTACAAGATTGATGCTTGATGGTTTGTTCATGATTCACTATTCATTTTTAACATATCCTTTTCTTCATAATTGATGCATGAGATAGTACGTATGATTGCCATGCATTTGATGTATGGTATGGCATGAGTTTAGATGGTTGATGTGTGGACAATTCCAAGGATCATCATAGGAAGAGCATGGTAGTCTTGATGCAGTATTGTTGATAAGTTGATCAATGTTTCGGTAGAGTAGCAACATCCACAATAGAAGGAGAATACAGTGGTAGCATATTGTTCACAGTGATTACCTATCATGTTGCAGAGAAGACAGGGGGAGATATACCCGTTGAAATATTTTGTAAATGAAAAGAATATTCTTATCTCGTTTTGCGGATTGGTTAAATCCTAAATGTAATATGCAAATTAAGAAGTCGGCCCCCAGGGAAATTAAAGTGGTTCTAACTAACCAGAGAGAGAAGTCGGCCCTGCCATTGAAGAGACACCTCATCTAGTGTGTAAGTATTGAAGGAAGCTGCAGTTACCAGTTGCTGGAAGAAGGAAGAGAGAGAGGCACATTGCTTGGGAGAGGATATTCTCTAGTGATTGGTTTATTATCTTAGCATTGGATTTGCGATGGTTCCTTGATTATTTTCTGGTATAGCATCATGGTAGTTTGTCTCTCGTAGAGAGAGAGTTATTCTGGTACTGTACTTGGTTATTGAATCTATATTAAAGAAGTTTTGTTGGGTCTTCTTCCCCTTGAGGGTTTCCTAGGATAAATTCTTGTGTACTCTTGTGATTGTGTTTCTCTCAATGATCCTATCTATGTTATAGTTATCCAGTAAATTGAAAAGAAACCTAATAATAGCTCAAAACTTAACATTGTATCAAAGCTAAGATGATGACAGAACCTGTCAATGGATAAGAAAAAATGTCATTGTTGGCATACAAGAAAATTAGGGATTTTTTTGGAGAGGAATGTGTTAGAATATAGAGGATTGTGCTCGTTTAACCATTGATGATACCCTCTTCACCCAACCACAGGCCGAAGCCACCCTCCGAGCACCTTGACCTTGACCGAGAAGAGAATCCTGGTAGCAATCAATAGCCAAGAGAGGCTAAATGCACCAAGCAAGAAAGTAGAAACTAAACTGAACAGATGATCCCACCCAAAAGCTAGCACACCACTTTCCAGCTCTCCCAGAAAACATGCGCACAAAACTGTTGTTGCCTGCAACTGCCTGCACAGATTTAGCTCTCACTGCAACTACTGAGATGTGAAATAATGAAACTGGTGCCCTGTATTTATAGTGGATTGTCCAGTCTAACTGGGGCCGACTTCTCCTTTTGGGCATCAATAAGTTCAATTTAAACATATTTGTTCAACCGACAACTTGTCTAGGGTTTCCTTTAATTCTTTGCTTCCTTCCGAAGGATTATAGTCTCGTCATAGGTCACAATAGAGGTTCATACCTCCCAAAGCTACCATAATATTAACACTCCCTCCTAGCTAGGGAGGTATGGTCTTGAGCACAATATACCATTCAACTGGTAGCGCCACGAGCACCTGTCATTATTATCCGACTAGATAATCTCCTATGACAAATGGTACAATATCAATTAATAGAACACACCTGTGTCTATTCCAGTAGTACACAACTACTCAAACTTGTGAAACACAATCACAAACAGTAGCATATCTACTCTCATTCATTCTTCATAACAAATATTTGATAGCAACCTACATGGAAGCAATGTTATGACAAGAACTGAATCATCTAGACCAATCTTTCACTCACATCTGTGAGATCTGAAAGAGTGTCTACCCTCAGTATAGATCATCAATAATAGTCATCTAGGCCAATATTTCACTCACATCTGTGAGGTATGAAAGAATGTCTTCCCTCAATACAGAATATCAATAATGGGCTATCTGCCCCATTCTTCTCAACCAAGGAAGAAGGATTGTTTCTGATTTCTGAACCTGAACCATTTACCACCCTGGGCCATTCTTTCGACACTAAAAAAAGTGTAAAATGGAGAGAATAAGTCTGCCCTTGAGAAATGTTTGGACCATTCCTTACCCTAGGCCATTCCTCCGACAATAAACAAAGTTTAACCTGGAGGAAATGAGTCTTCCCTCGAGGAATAACTGTCTTGGACTATTCCGCACCCTGGGCCATTCCTCCGACACTAAAGTGTAACCTGGAGAGAATGTATAACCCTCGAGGAATGTCTGTCCTGCTTCAACCTCCAAAATGGATAATTCTTCGAAATTTCTCAGAACTGTGAACTTCGAAAGAATGACTTCCCGGCGAGGCGGACCATTCTACTTGACCACTACTCAGAGTGACTGCCAAGAAGAATGATTGTCCTAGACCACTCCCCATAATGGGAAGTTGTTGTCTATGATACATCAACAATCAGTCTGCCTCCCATGTTAACTACAATTGGAAGTCACTGTCCATCAGAAATCTCAATCCACTTTTTGAACAGGAAAGCATCTGTCCAATCTGGACTATTACAAAGATAAATAATATTTTCAATGCTCCCTCCTAACTGGAGAGTTATTTCAATCACAAAATAAATGTTTTTCAAGAATATTTTTGTGTACCTTCTCTATCCTAGGGAATCTTCCCTTTCAACTAAGGGAGTTGTTTCCATGATCCCCATCTTCTCTCGGAAATATGCAAACTTGATTTTGGAAAGAGGTTTTGTCAGGTTGTCTATTGTCTGCTCATCAGTGGGGATATACTCGAGCTTTACCTCTCCTTCCTGGACTTTATCTTGAATAAAGTAGTATTTGATCTAAATGTGCTTCGACCTTTCATGAAACACTGGATGCTCGGATAATCTTATACAACTCTGATTATCACAATATATTGTGGTCGATTCTGGAGTCTGATCAAATAAATTGGATATTAACTTCCTTAGCCATACTGCTTTTGTGCATGCTTCACAAGCTACCATATACTCTGCTTCTACTGTACTGAGTGCAAAAGAATTTTGCTTCCTGCTGCTCTAAGATATCATAGTTGAGCCCAAGCTGAAACACATACCTGAAGTGCTCTTTCTATCTGCTGCACTTCCTTCCCAATCAAAGTTTGTGAATCCATGAAGTTGGACATCACTGGATGTGGTATATCTTAAGCCATAGTTTATTGTCCCAGAAATATATCTTAGAACATTCTTTACATCTATCTAATGCTCTTGTCTAGGTTCCACCTGGAACTGACTTAATGTATTAACAACAAAGCAAATATCTTGTCGAGTATTTACCAAATACATCAATGATCCAATTAGCTGTCGATATAGAGATGGATCTACTGGATCAGAATTTGGGACTTTCACTTTTCTTATATCCGTATTCATAGGAGTGTCCATGGATTTACAGTCCATCATTCCAAAATTCTGAAGGATTTTTATTGCATATTTTCCTTGTCCAAGGAATACTTCACCACGCTTCTTCCATACTTCTAGTCCCAAGTAATAGTGCATGAGACCTAGATATTTCATATCAAATTCAGAGGCTAAATCCTTCTTGCACTGAANCAGAGGCTAAATCCTTCTTGCACTGGATGATTAGAGATTCTTCACCTGTTATGAATAGACCATCGACATATAGTAGTAGAATTATAGGTGCATTGTTCACAACTTTGTAGTAAAGTTTTGGATCTGCATGACTCTTAGAGAAGCCAAGTCTAGTTAGATAGTTGTCCATTCTGGCGTACCAAGCCCTTGGGACTTGCCTAAGTCCATATAGAGATTTCTTCAATCTGAAAACATGAGTGTCTCTGGAATGTACCTCGAATCCTTGAGGTTGTTCAATATATACTTCTTCTTCAATAGCTCCATTGAGAAAGGTTGTCTTTACATCCATCTGATGTAGATTCCATCCCATGGAAGTGGCAAGAGATATGATAGCTCTGTTGGAGGTATACCTTGCCACTGGAGGAAAGGTTTCGTCATAGTCTTCTACCTCCTTCTGGGAGAACCCTCTGGCCATGAATCTTGC
>JASDQU011442496.1:23977-34556 GCA_032191745.1 Picea mariana | reverse complement strand
CTTGTAATCAGTGAGACTTCTCCAAGATGTAATCCCATAGAGATCAGTGAGACTTCTCCATCAATAAGACTTAGTTGTCTGAAACACTCCCACAATTTTAACAGGCATCTCCACTCTGCACAATCAGTAACACTTTTCAAAATTGTTATCAAAACATTACAAAAAATTGCCCGCCAAAAAAATTGCATCTCCACTCTGCATTATCAGTAACACCAATCCCGCCAAAAAAAAAGCTTTAGACTATTTATTGGTGTGGTGAAGCAGACATGCAAAGAACTTCTCTTGGAGGGCAGAAAGGTTCCAGGAACAACGCTTCAGCTTAAAGAGGCGCTAGGACGGCTCCCAGGAAACCAGGTAGGATAGTACATATTGAGATCATTGATAGAAAATTCAAATATTGAGAACTTTCTTATTGCAGTCTTTGTACATATTGGGTGCATTTTGGGTACATATTGGGTAAATATTGGGTACATATTAGGTGCTGGGTACATATTGGGTGCATTTTTTATGGCATTAGATCTCAATGCAATTCTGAATAATCTCTATTACTAGTCTGCATCCATGGTTTGTTTTGTTTTGTAATACGTCAAGATATTCAATTTTATGCAAGTTGCTGATGTAGTCGGTTTGCAGGACTGAGCATTTATTTTCCAAGGTTATGGCGTAGCATCCACGAGGAGCCGGATTTTAATTTAGAAAGGTATGTGCACCAATGGGCTATTTATATTTGCCGAAGTGGAGAGCATTATTGAGTAGTCCGATTTTGGCATATATGGAGAAAGAAACTGTTTTAGGATTTATGAGATGATAGGGACCTATAGTTCGTTCGTTTGAAAGGTATCGTTTAGATTGCTTAATTAATTATTTATTTGTGTTGGATTTGCTGCAAGATTCAGTGATAAAGATTTCACAAGAGATTGAAAATGTTTCCTAGCTGCGGTAGCAGCGACCTGTGGAACCATATGAACGAGCACTCGCCTATCAGCAAGAACTTCGAGTGTTCGGTTCCCATGTACAATGGTAAGTTTAAGATCAATTATCAGGAAGTCGGCAATTCTTGCAAGGCAGGTTCCCAATATTTCTCTAATAACATCCTCAAAATCCCTTAATACCGGATGATCTTCAATATTTTCCACTTTATCTTTGGCTTCCTCTTCCATATGGGCTGCAAAAATCTGACATCCCTTCTTGAAACTTTTTTTCATTTGCATAGCTGAGATCTCTCTAACAACTACAACTCTTGGAATACCTTGAACCTTTCCTTGCTTCCCATCATCATCAAGACACGTGTTGTATCGTTCTAGGATAACATGATGTTTTTCCAACCAATCCATGCCAATTAGACAATCATATGAACTGAATGGTATGATGTTTACAACTACCTTTGTGTTGAGTCTATTCATGTCTATTGGAAAATCTTTAAAAGGCTCATTGATCTTTCTATTATCTCTTGTGGCTAATTGAACTAACCAAGATTTTTTATGCTTACTCCTTTGCAAGTGAAATCTTTCAACAATGTTAGAGTTTATTTAACTATGTCTAGCTCCATAATCAATTAAAATTGATATAGGATGGTTATCAATCTTACCTTCCACTTAAATCATGGGATATTGATACTATGGTTTCATGTTGTCCAATGATGTATAAATCCTTGGCATGTTCCCTCCCATGTCTTCCAATGTTTTAGCCTCTTGAATGTTGTGGATAGTTCTCATTCTTTCTCCTTTGTGAGGGAAGTCCCTATATAAATGATTTCCCTCACATCCCCAACATTGTACAAGTTGCTTCCTTGAAATTTTTCTAAATGAATTTGTAGTGTTGTGCTCATTTGGGCCGATTGACCTTGTTGATTTGCTTGGGTTCTGTTCTTGAAAAAGGGTGGCTTAAAACCCTTCTACCTTTGATCCTTTTCAGCTTTCATCTCATCATTCCAAGATTTATGGAAAACTGGCCTTCCTCTGCCTTGCTCATAAATATGCCTTGCTCTCCTTATGGTTTCCTCCAACTTTTTTGGGTTATCATATTGAATCTTGTCACTACAGAAGGAGGGTAACCCACTTAGAAACCTTTGGATTTTGACCTTCTGATCCTTGATGAAGTCGACATACTTAAACAATTCAAAGAACCTCTTTTCATATTCTTCCATTGTCATGCTTCCCAACTTGATTTCAAAGAACTCTTTCATCTTCCTTTCATAGCAATGCTCGAAAAAAAATTTCTCTTCAAAATATCCTTTGAACTGCTTCCATAAGATCCTCTTCTCATCGAGGTTATTGTCTTTCTTAATATGCTCCCACCAAATGGATACCTTTCCTTGCAAGTGGTAGTTAGTAATTCTAGCTTCTCCCCGGGAGGGGTAATCATGCAATTGGAAATATTTCTTTATTTCCAATAGCCAGGACTCAACCTCTTCTCCTTTCCAGTGCTCACCATTGAAAGTAGGTGGCTTGATATTCCTGAGCTCACCTTGCAAGATGTATGCCTTAGGTATTCTCCTTTACCTTTGAACATGAGACACACTTGGGATGCTCCCTGGCCTTGAAGTTGCATGAGCTCTTTTGGTGGATTATTTTGGAGAATGATGGCACCTACTCATGCTTCTTGACTGCCTATCATTTCCATGATTATCTCTTTTTCTTTGGGATCTAGATGCTGACACTTGTCTAGCACTAGTTGCTTGCTTGGTGCTAGAGTATTTTTTGACTTGATTATGCAACATATTTAAGCTCTGAAGTATCTCTTCTCAAGTTTTCATAATCCTTTTATTATCATCTCTATAGCTCTGTGCTTCCCTATGCAGGCTTCTCATAGTTACATGCTCCTTCTTGTCTCTTCTTCCATTTGACTCTATCTTAAAATTATCCATGTTAAAATGCAGACCTATAATATATTCCTCATGGATGTAATATCCCTGAGGATCATCCATAACTCCAATCCTCATATAAGAACCGAATTTTCTTCCCTATACCTTCAATTTTGCAAGAAATGTGCATGTAATAATTACTGTTAGAACATGAATAACATAAAACATTTCATCAATTAGAATACATGTTACTCTTTATATTGATTTATGAAGGACATAATGAACCCAACCAAAATATGATTCCTTATATTCATTCCTCTCCAAAACAACTTTCCAAGGGTTGTACTCATGCCTCAATCTGAGTTCTGAGCGAAAAGTTACAATATTTACATGCTGCAATTTCCACTCTTTTACTACTACAAAAATATCTTTATTAATTTATGATAATTTTTTTTGTCCAAATAACATTTATGGGTTGACATATGTCTTATAATCCTCAATATCTTTCTAGTGAGTATTCATTTTCTCAATTCCGAGCTCTAAGTTGGAAGTTATGGTCTGGAGAAGTTTAGGTTGTTTTACCCAATTTATCCATGTATGCTACATGTGTCTTATTCTTCTTCTTGCACATTTTTGAATACATATATTCTAAATTTGGATCCATGGAGATTTTGTATGGTTCATATGATTTTCATATACTACTCCTGTGCCCCAAACAAACTTTTGAGCAAGGATTTATGTCCTCTGGAAGTGATTCGACGTTGAAATTTTACCTTTACAGCTTTGGTTGTAACTTTCGCATACGAGCTATGTTTTTCGAACAATTTAGCTCATTGGATAGCTCTCTTCGAGTTCTTTTATTTGAGCTATATAGACAAAGTGTACCTTCATACACTTTGGTATACTTTGTTCACGTGGGTTTTGACTAGCTATAAACATTGTTTAGGGCCTCAAAATCGCCCTACAAGTTAATAACCTTCAAAAACCAAAAAAAATTCGCATAAAAGTAATAGTACTTAAATCTGAGTCATTGATCCACACTTCATTGACCATCGAAGACCGACATTCTCCTTTGGCGCACAGAACATTTTCCCAACCTACTGACCTGGCCGTCGACCATTGGCCCATTCCCTTGATGACCGGTTTGCAACACTTGTTAAACTGGTTGACCCAACCATTGGCTATCGATCATTGGTGATCCCCATTGGCAGATGAATCTCCTCATCAACATTTTGGTCAATCCGACTGTTGGCCCATTGACCATTGGTTTTTTCTCTTAGCAACCAATTAAGCACATCACTAAACTGACCGATCCAACCATCGATCGTCGACCATCGAAAATACCTGTTGGTTGACATGGCATGACATGTGGATGTTGACATGGAATGAAACTTCATCCTGAGGTGTCAACTTGGTTGACATGGAATAACACATAAATGATGATGTGGCATGACATGTGGATGTTGGTGTGACATGACATGTCATCACCCTTCTTTTCTTCATCGACCGTTGACTGTTTCTCTTGGATGACCCAAACACCTCGCTGAATCGGCCAATGCTCACCCATCGACATATTGGCCATCGAAAATTCCTCTTGTGCATTCGAAAACACTTCTCGAAATCAACTGACACCTGATCATCGACCCATTGGCCATCAACACTTTTTGTTGGTGACTAGAAACACTTTGTTGAATCGACCAACCCGATTGTTGGTTGTTGTCGATTTTCCTGGCCAACTTCAACACTTAGAAGATTTCCTATCAATTTGGGCCGTCAATATATCACTCAAAATGATCATGGCCATTGATCTATCAACTTCCTCCAACCCTACCAATGATCTATCATCGACCCATTGGTTGTCAGAGACGTCTTCTGACTGAACCAAAATCTTTGTCATTCGGTTGATCTGACCATCGGCCAACAATGACTTCTCTTTGTGAATTTACACACTTAGAATTTTTGACCAAAATCCCTGATGAATCTAAGTCGTTGATCTTCAAGACAAGAAGATCTTGACCATCGATCGAATTCCTTCCTCCAACCTCCAAAACTAATCTAGACCATCGATCTAATCTATTTTCCAAATGACTGAGAATGAATATTGGCCATTGATTTAATCAACCTTTCAAACGACTGAATCCTTATGAATTTTAAAATTTATTAAAGTGAATCTTCGTCGTTGATCTCATAATCAAACGCGATCTCAGTTGTTGATTCACTAGACTGTAAAAAACTACAATGACCATTACCAATCTATTTTCAACCTTCCAGGCCGAAATTGACTCTACAAGTTTGTAGATTTACTGCATTAAACTTTTCCTAGATAGACCTGAGTCATTTAAACTCGAATTTTGTTCATGAATTTGGGGATTTCCCTCTGTTTTTCTCTGTTTTCCCCCAAATTCATCATAGATAAGTCTACAACAATGAATTCCTCAATTCACACTTGTCTTGGCCTATACGAGCTTAATGTTTGAACCAAAAGCTATGATACCATAATATAATGTCCCCSAACCCAACTGAGGAATTCATTGTTGTAGACTTATCTATGATGAATTTGGGGATTTCCCTCTGTTTTTCTCTGTTTTCCCCCAAATTCATCATAGATAAGTCTACAACAATGAATTCCTCAATTCACACTTGTCTTGGCCTATATGAGCTTAATGTTTGAACCAAAAGCTATGATACCATAATATAATGTCCCCGAACCCAACTGAGGAACATTACAGTGCGAAAAAATCACAAAAATGAAATTTTTGCTAGCTAAATAAATTCTTGTAGCTTCAAGCTACGAATTAAAACTAGATTTATCTACTATTTGTTACTATTAAATTGATGCATCTACAACATGCTAAAATAGACATGAATGCAACTTAATAATTTAATACAACAACATATAAATTATTCTTAACAACAATTTAACTAAAAAATAGAACACATAACAAATAAAACACTTATATTTTATAATGAGTTGTGCAACCAGCTGCTCAGGATGGAATTTCCACCCAAGCGTAGACTCATTGTTCCAAATCTCAATAGAAAGTCACCCCTGAGCCAAGGCTAGTAATTCACAAAAGAGGGTGGTCCCTCACTGTCCACTCACAACTCATAAACTCACAACCCATTGATATTCTCTTACAACTATCCCGATTTTCCATCAACTCTCTTCCTCTTGACCTTCCCAACTCAAAGAATGTACCCCTTCATTGATCTCGGTCCCTTGGGTGTCCCATTCATTTATAAGGGTCTCTCTGGAACAAGCATATAGGAATCTCTCAACTGGGAACTCAAGGGAATTCACTGCTAGGAAAAACTACCAACAACTACAACAAACACTTGTTGTTTTAGTGCAACTCACTCAGGAGTTCACTCTTCATCTTGACAACCCCACTCTTCAATATTCAACTCCAAAATGCTCCAGAGACGCTCCAACATGCTTTAGAATTCACCCTCCATGGATGCACCAACTCTAAGCTCTCTTTTTTTCTCTCTACCTTCTCCTCATGCACCAAAAACTAATTGTTTAAAACTGTCGTCCCAACTCATACATATTTTCTCCATTTGGCATGCATTTCTTGACTCACACACTTCCCCAAGCTGATTGTACTCAGCCCCCATGTGCCCAATGACTATGGGATGTAACTTCTCACATCCATCCTCTTACATGTATTCAATGATTGGCTTTGGGAACACTCAATCAAGAATTAGAAGGTTAATATATCAATATAAATTTTAGGAAAAATGGGTTGAAATAATATACATGGTTAATTCCCCCTTGGACTCCCTCTTAGGAATTCTCTCAGACCCTCCCCTTTCTTGTGGATTAATTAATCTCCCATCTCTTTCCATGTCCCCTTAGTAGTTGACATCACATTTTATTATTAAAACATAGAAATACAATTCACATATTACATCACTTGGCTGTAGCCACATATTATATCTACATTAAGCATTAATTAAACTGATGATTATAGTGGGGATGTTACATGCCTCCTACTTAGATAATGGTTGATTGATTGTGGTGTGAATATGCTTGTTGCTTGACCTTCCCCTTGATTTTGTGCAAAAATAATAAAAAAACTCTCTCAGCGGAAATACTTTACATTACTCCTTTCACATACCTTTCTAAAAAATGTCCATTGCTAAGTCAGATACACCTAAAATCTATCTTAAATTTGTTTCTATAACATATAAAAAAATTAATCCCATGTTGATTGAAAGATGTGGCCCATAACAACATATACATACCAATATACCATGATTCTTATTTTAATAAGGGTGACAAAAATAAAATGATGCCACTTATTATAAAACCTTTATCATAATTTTACGACAACCCTTTCCACTTCGATTAACAAGTACTCTATCGAGGTGTTATGTAAGAAGAAAAATAGAACAACTAACCCTTGGTATGATAATGAGTGTAAAATTGATAGAAAATCCATTAGGGGTGCTTCTTGGTATGATAACGAGTGTAAAATTGCCAGGAAATCCATTAGGAATGCTTCTAATGAGTCCTTAAAACTCTATAAGATAAATATGTTCAAATCCCTAATTAAAAGGAAAAAAATGTACTACACAAATAAAAAGCAAGAGCATATTTTGCACCTATCTAAACTTGATCTTAAGAAGTTTTGGAGGCAGATATGTTGTAAAAATAAATAAAATAAAATGATTCCCCTAAAGGATTGGAATTCCTACCTTGAAAATATTTATGAATCCCCTAACGCCATGGACACCATCCCAAACATTCATACAGATGATGGATTTTTTCTATGGAAGACATCAGGGATGATTTTAAGGATGGAAATTTATTTTAAAATGTAGGAACCTTGGCGAATCTTACTAATCCTTCATATCTCAACTATAAATTTTTGGAGATATTTTTGCAAAAATATTCAAATTTCTAAGTATTTTATATAGTTTTTATAAGATTTTGGCGATTTTCAAGGTAAAATAATTTTATCCTATAGAATTTGGGAGAATCATTTTTAAAATAACGAATCTCGTTTTTGGAAAAACCATGGAAAATTAGCCCATGAACGAAATTTAGCCCCTAAAATCATCCCTGGAAGACATAGAGTTTGGGGTTAAGAGGCTCGCAAATAGGAAAGCTAAGGACATCAAAGGCTGCCAAGATGAAATATTAAAAATTGTAGGGCTTATCCTCATCTCTCACATACACAAACTCTTTAATTTAGCAGTCAAGCAGAGCTTCCATAAACTTTGGATGCAAATCTTCATTGTACCTATTTTTAAAAGTGCAGATAAAAACAATCACACTAATTATAGGACCTTTATGATCAACCCCATTTTACTCAAATGTACATAATGATTTTGGAAAAGAAGATTAGCATATGGCTAGAAAGCCACAACAAAATAGCTAAAGGCCAAGTTGGGTTTAGGAGATATCATTCAATTTGGACCAAACTGTTACACTTGGGATCATTGCAAAGGAGTGCCGCAATAATACAACTAGTCTCCTTTGTTGTTACATTGACTTTAGAAAAGATTTTGACACAGTGTCAAGGACAAACCTTTGGAATAGGATGGAAGAGCTAAAAGTTCCTTTCAAGTTGAGGGTTGTTGTGCCAAGGTTGTATGAGAAAGTTATTTCCAAGTTTAGGAACACTAAGGGTTGATTGAAATAAATTAATTGTAATATAGGAGTTAAGCAAGGTTGTCCTTTGTCCCCAACCCTTTTTGGCATATATATTGATAAGTTAGAATATTGTTTGAAGAAGTAGGTTGTGTCGGCCCAATTCTTGTTGGAATACTCATCATTTTTCTTCTTTATGCTTATAATATTGTTCTTATGGTGAGGAGTCCCTATGATCTTGGAAAGAAACTAAGAATCCTCAGTGATTTCTGAGAATCCTCAATGATTTCTTCTCCAATACAAGTATGATTGTTAATATTAACAAAATGAAAGTTATGATAATTAAATCCAAAAATATCACTTATGATACTTTCATATATGAAAACAACAACTTGGAGGAAGTGTCTTCTTACAAATATCTTGAAATTGATATTCATCAGAAGCTCAATTGGAACTATAACATTGAGAAAATGATATTTGGAGGGTGGAAAGCTTATTATGGGCTTGAAAATAATTGTAAATCAATAGGCCTTTGGATATGGGATAAGAAAAAGCTCCTTATTGAGACTCTCGCTACTCTTGTTATGTTATATGGATGCGAAGTTTGGGGATGCAGTATCTCTAGAGAGTCATGGAGAAAGTTAGAGCAGATCCAAAAGAATTTTATAACTTATAATCTCAAAATTAAAGACAATACACCCTATCCTATCCTCCTCACAGAACCAAGCCTTTTCCCCATTGAGAGCATGACTATGAGCATGTACCTAATGTATAAGAATCAATTAAACAACATGGAAGACAAGATGCTTCTCAAAATTGCTTTAAAATCTAGCCAAAACCGCATTTGGATCAAGCGGGGATGGCATAAGGATGCCCAGTCTTGGCTAAACCATTGGGGGATAAAGGAAGAGATAATATTGCAAATTAATGACAATATTAAAAATATTATTACATCTAAATTTAAGGAGAAATTATGGTGCTATAAAGAGTTAGAGGGAAAAAGAAAATCAGGATATTATAAGGAGGGGATCAACCTAATCTAGAAGATCAAAATTATTTCTTTGTTTTGAGTAGTGTAAAGAAGAAAATCAACATTGCTAAAATAAGAACAAGTTCTCACTAGCTCCATAGTGAAACTGGGTGTTGGACAATTCCTAAAACATAGTAGGAAAGAATCTGTCATCTTTGTGACACTATAAGGGTTGAAGATGAAAAACAACTTCTCTTAGAACATCCAACATATACTTATATTAGAAATCAATTTCATAAGATTTATCACAATACCAACTTTTCTAACCTTTTAAATCAACAAAATTATGATAATATTAAAGTGCTTATCTTAATACCTTTAGAACACATAAATAAAACTATAAAGAAATCCAAATAATTCCTTACTTTTTAAAATACTACATACCATTCTTAAATTCGTATGAACCAAATTTGGTATTCACATTAATCACCATACACTTCCAAAATGGTGAACAAAACCTTTTATATACTCGAAATGGTAAAGGGTTTGGTCAACCTCGATCAAACAAGAGTATTTCAGTTTCAAGTGCGCTGACAAAACCTACAAGCAATTTAACTAGTACTGTAGTTTTCCTTAGCTAAAGCACGAGAAGGTTTCTACAGCAGGACTTCTTTGTTGAATATCCAACTAAAAGCACAGCTTCCTCCTTTTTTCGCCCTTTCTTGAGCTCGCTCATCTAGCTTTCGGATACGAGGTGCCAACTTGCATACATAATCCTGAGCCTTCCTTCCCTTACTAGAAAGACCACCTATTTTCTTCACATTCCATCTCTTAATCAAGAATTCCAAGATATCAGCATAGTCCCCTGTTGTGTATACACCTAATCTCTGAGCAACAGAAGAAAAGTGGTCAAACAGATTACCATCCTGCCCATCATACGTGAAGTGTGCAGGCATTGCAACCTTTTTCCGCATCATATCTTCAAAAGCTAGCATTGTGGTGTCAGGATCAATCTCAAACAACTTTTCCACAATCTTAGAGTATGCAGTCTCATGGCGCTTCTCATCTGCAGCAATAGTTCCACATATTTGGGCCAATTTCAGGTCGCCATATCCTTTAGCAAATCTTGCAGTGTTGGCATGTGATATGAATGTTGCTCTTTCCTGGAAAGAAGCGTATAGAAATCCAAGATAGGGATTATTTTCTA
>JASDQU011442495.1:0-23416 GCA_032191745.1 Picea mariana | reverse complement strand
CGATTTTTGCCGATTAATCAACGATTTCTTCTACTAGGGTTCTAACATAGCCTCTCATCTCTTTATGATTATTGCTAGCTATGATGACACATGTCTTCAAGTGTTTGGATATATAATGAGATATTTTTCTATGTTTGATTTGATGTCTATAGGAAGGTTCTTCCTCTAGTCTAGATTCTGGAGGGGATTAGATCTGATCAATATACAACATGGGTTTGACTATCATTGATTTTTGGTTTATGGGGCTAGGTTTCAATGACCATTTGTCACCAATTGACATTATGGTTTTAATTGTAAAATTATCAAGATTTTTCCTATCCATTTATTCTTTTAATGCAGAGATGTTTTCACCAACGTACCCTTATGTGTTGATTGTCTTACCATATGATATTAGACTTTTTCCCATCATTGGAAAGCTATTCCCTTGAGGTAAATTGGAAATAGTGAGTAACGCAATATGGAGCTTGGAAATGGACCCTCCTCTAATATCCATGTAGGAAACTTCTAGTCGTAATCTAACACCTTTTAATTCCACACATATGACAAGCCTATATGGGGTGGATATGATCTACCAAGGCCGTGTTCTAATTAAGTTTGACAACACAATAGGCTTCTTTGTCAAATTTTCCTTTGAATTGGCATCAACAAGCTTCATCCTAGTCAGGATGAGTGTTGGCTCTATGACAGACTCGAGATCCATGGAAGGTATCCAACACAAGCTCAATGTACTCTAGTGTGTCAACAAATTTAACCTTCCAAGAGGAAGGAGGTCTCACCCAAGGTGCATATAATAGTTTCCATGTGATCAAGGTGTAGAGTGTCAAATATTTAGCAGGGGTTACAATCCTTCACTTATCATTTAATCATATTCAGTTAAACTAACAAAACTAACARCATTCACATCAATCACAATCACATATAGATCATCCAAATATAACATAAACATCAACATATAAGCAAAAAAAGTTTGCATTATATTAGCAAAATGAGTAATACAACACAAATCCAACACAGAACTCATGACAAAGTGTGTGAGGATTGCAATGCTGTAATGGAGTGGTTGTTAGATGGACAAAGTGTATATATATATGAGGATTGCAATGATGTAATGGAGTGGTTGTTAGATGGACGATTGTCATTTTTCTAGTTGTGAATTGAGAGTCACACACTTTGTCATGAGTTCTGTGTTGGATTTGTGTTGTATTACTCATTTTGCTAATATAATGCAAACTTTTTTTGCTTATGTGTTGATGTTTATGTTATATTTGGATGATCTATATGTGATTGTGATTGATGTGAATGTTGTTAGTTTTGTTAGTTTAACTGAATATGATTAAATGATAAGTGAAGGATTGTAACCCCTACTAAATCTTTAGACGCCTGGACTAGTTAGAGAAGATTCCAAAATATACTAGGGAATTCGCTAGTTGTAACCCACTCATAAAAAAGAGTACAAAACATAGGAATGCCTCCATTCACTATGCCAAGACCCTAATCACCTATGATAGTGCACCCACTATGTATGAGTAATTTTCCTAGAATAACACACACACTTCCAATGAAATAAGGCACCTCACTATCTTGGAAATTGTACCCTTGAAGAATAAATCAACCACCATGCAAGGTGCTTTCCTAAAAGCAAAAATTCTCTTTAACCATGCACCTAGTCCAAATTTGGAAAACTACTCTAGTACTACACTTTTATAATACTCAAGCACTACACTTTTCTAACTTAATAACAACACTTACTTCAGGAGAATAAAGTGCCTAAAATAGAACACAAATAACACTTATAAATAAGCAAAAAGTTAGCGCTCTATAGCAAAAATAGCAACTCTACAACTAGTGAATGCATGCACACACCTCTATCTCTAATTGTCTATCTATGTTGTGCCTTCAACCATGCACCCACCTCATCTACTAGAACCAACACAAGGATCAAGGTTGCACTAGTTTTGTTGACTGTGCCAATATGCTAAAGCTGCTAAAAATATGTTTTTCTGGACTCTGTTGTTGTCACTGAAGGACAACAACGATCGACACAACAGTTAAAACTAACATTCCCTCTTTGTGGGGAAGTGTTCTCCACCACACCAAATCCCTCCCTCTTCATCTCAATCCTACAGATCCTTCGAGGCGTACTTACCTTGTTCAAGGAAGAAATCATGAGCACCTACATACTCAAAATCAATCATAAACTCAATTGTGGGTTTTGGAACAATCTCCTAGACATAAGACTCCTTTGTCATGGTACCCTACCATAGTTTCTCTTCGACTACTTCTTTATAGTTGGAAGGTCTTATCGTACACATAGAATCCATTAATGAAACATGAATTTGAAATTTCCTCAGACAATTAATTACCTGAAATATAGCTTTAGGTGCCCCCACTTGTTCCTCTACCTCCTACATTGTCTAGGTAAACCATCTTGACTTCCTAATTGAACTAGATGATACTAAAGCATAATTTCCTTCATCGAAAGCTTATTGATTTGAATCTAATTTTATTTTTTCTCCTTTTGCAACAACAATATTTTCTCCCACATAAAACTTTTTCAAAGGCACTTGAAAGATAGAGGACCATCCATCCTTGTCAATTTTAACATCTCGACTTACCACTTGTTGAGATCTATAAGAAAAAGACACAAATTGAACAAACCATCACCAAAACCTAAAACTTGCAATAAATAGAGAAAATAACAACGTTATGATAAAGAAACTTGCAAATAAAAGCCAAGATAACACTAAAGAGAAATAAACCCACAAAGCACAAGAGAGAAAAAAATGCCCAATCACAGGCGAATGTTAAAGATATAGGTACTCTTAGGAATAAAACACTAAAAAAAGAATGATGTTTGTAGGCTAAAGAATGACCAAGAAGATCACAAGATGATGATTTACAAATAACTCTTGAGTGTGTATTTATGCACAACTCAAAAGGTAGGGCACCCTCCAAATGATGGCTTATGGGCCCACATATTAGTTGAATTGGACAGCTTTAACCATAACCTAGTACTATAATAAAGTATTACATTAATGACTAAAAAAATGTATTAATGACACAATATGAGTTGATCGTAGTAAAATGTTAGGATTACACCATTCTCAACACCCTCGATAAACTAAATAGAGGGTTATGAAGTGAAATTGTGAAATTAAATGAGGTTGGCTTTATGGCTACCAAACTAAACATAGAGTCAGTCACATCGGAAATAAGAGTGGGATTATGTGAATGCCAAATAGGTAGCCCCTCTTTAATGTTAAATAAAAGACAAATAGATAGTCCCCAAAGAACACAATATCTCACACACTAGAATGGTTCCACATAGCGGTGAAGATGGCTTCCGACAAAGGTATTAATAAAATATGCATTGAAATCTATTAACAATGTTCCATAAAATCATCTATAAAAAACAGTGGGGCAAATCCCACAAACATATGAGTAAAAGTTACATCAAGGAAGATGAAGAACTACTTAGCTCCCCCACTAGAACAAGTGGTCATATGCCCCAAAATGTCAATGTGAACCAATAGCCAAGAATAAGGCCTTGCATCACAATTAACTGAATCATGCACTATAAAACCACCAACTCCTAGAACATAAAAATATGTTTCCAAATGTGGTGGGATCAATAATGATATGATCACATCTTGGAACACATAAGGCCCAATGGGAAAAATGCATCGACAAATTTTCACCATAACAATGGCCATTCAAATTCAAAAACAATGTAAAGGAACTCTCCATAGAAGGTCCATAAATAAGAGGAGGTACATCAAATTCTCATTAAGAAGAATTGGAAACAATCCTAGTGGATCATGAATAAAAACTCCACCAAAGATATCATTTGTATTTGAGATATCATATAGACTATAAACAAGATTATCAATCAAATTACTTGATTAAAAAAAAACAAAAATGTAAAACTCGCAAATTTGTACAATTAAAACAAAATCTAGCACCCACAAAAGTGTAAACTCCCAAGCACCAAGGTGATAGCCTTGTGTAACTCAGGAAGGTTGCCCATTGTCGCCTCAACAACACATGAGAGAAATTTTGAAGTCTAAAATGGGCCTCATAAGGAAAATACTAAAATAAGAGTTATGAATTTTCAAAGGGAAAGAAATGAAACTACTTTTTTTAACCATGTTTTYGACTTTTACCCTTATATGTTTACTCAAATTTCAAGTATAGGCACTTAGTGGACGTGGAATTATATTCTGCATCCAACAAGTACCCACTCTGCATACTTTTAATAGATCCACAGTGAAATGATCACCCTTTGASTCCTATTGCAGAAATTTGAAGAAGCCATCCACTTTCAGGCCCTTTTTGGGGGTTTGGGGTGAGGCCATCCCTACATTTGAGGTGGACGTTGAAGAAGTAATGGCCAAGGAATATTAATTTCCATGTTTTGAGGTCCCCCAAACCTTTTTCAAGTGGAACGTTCTACTAAAAAAGCCAAATTGGACCTCTTAGAAGCTTAACATCATTTTTGTTATTGGGGGTTTTATGGCCCATTTTTTGACTTGGAGTGTCACTCCCATGCTTCATGGAGGTTCCTTGACTTTAGGCATGGACATGGTTAAGATTTGGAGACATATTTCAAGGATTTATGGACATTATTTGAGCATTTTTTGAGCATATTTTATTGAAGACATCCCCTTCTATGAGACTTTTCTCAATGTAAAGCATCATTTAGTTGTATTTTTTACTTAGTCTCCAATTTGTGTGGATGAAAAATCATTTTATTTTATTCCTTAGCCTAATTTTGGGGAATAAAGAGTGGAGAGGAGGTAAGAGCCTCATCTATAAATATAGGCACTCCTCTCACCTATTTTGTTGTGATTCGTGAATTGTTGGAGATTACTCTTGGAAACATTTAATAGAAAATATTTACTTGGTGTTTTCTTGGTGTTAATTCTTGGATGCTCTATCTTTCTCGGTTATTCTTCTTGGCATATTTTTTAAAGACTATTGTGAATGCTAAACATTCTACATAAACTAGCAAGATCGATCCATTGAGGAGTTATCAACTACTGGGATGGACTACGTCTAGGGTTTGTATCTCTTCCTTCTTCAATAAAATGATTTAGTAAGTGCTTGTCTCTTGTCTTAATTAATTTCACGCTCCTTGGCAAGGGTTTCAAATATTCTTTCTGAGTCTTTTGTTGATCTTGTTGGTGAAGCTTATTCCCTTAGGGAAACCCTTCTTGTAGAGCCTTGGTTTCACGGTTTATATTGATTGGCAAGAAACTACTAGCCTTATGGCCCTAGTCTCTAGTTCTAATCCATAAACATTGATAATGAATTCTTAGAGGAGCATACTTCTTGACCCCATAAATCCCTAGTGAAGATAAGGCTAAGCCCTAACTCCCAACATTCACCAACCAAAATCCTTTTATCTCAATTATTATTTTATCATAAACAAAATATAAAAGATATAAACCGTCGAAAATATTTATCTAATTGTCTAGTGCAAAGTTAACAATTTACATTTATTTTCTAGACACATATTTGTGGGTTTATGCTTAATTGTTGAATTATAACCCTAAAAAGGAAAATTGACCCTATTGGAATTGTGCTTCAAGGTTAAATGTATTGTTTTGTGGCTGATTTCGAAGGTTTACTAATTCTAAAAATAAATTACAGCAGTAAAAGTCTGAATTGGTGAAACCCTAAAACTAGAGTTGGACCCTAAAAGGTGATATCTAATCCTATCATAGTTCATATTTCAGTTTGGAATTGCTTATTAAGTTTATCTAATGTATTGTAACAGTGAAATTCATGTCCTAAGTAGTTCATTGTTGATATATTGCATTTTGGAGATTTTTGGTGAAACCCTAAGGGGATTCACCACTATTTTTGCAAGTTTGAAACAATTGCTTGGATAAATCTCATTTTGTACTTGCATTAGTTTGTTATTGGATTGTTTTTACACTAATATATCATTTTCCCAGCAAGAAGTGCCAAAGGATTTTCATCCCAAGTGCTTCTAAGCACTCTTGGGTCACTTTTCATGGTCCAAATCTGCAATTTTCTGTATTTTCTATCATAAATCAAATTCTGGAAATTCAGGACAGCAACAAGCTCATCATTAGGGACTTGGGAATGTTACCAAAGGGTTTGTAGTTGTGAAAATCCCTCCACAAGATCCCCAAATCTTGTGTAACTATGGAAGAATCTACCATTGTCACCTAAGTAGAGACTTCCCTCGTTTTATTCATGGAAGAGGTCCACCACAAGGGAGGCTTCACTGGTGACCTCAAGGGATCAAATAGTAAAAGTAGCCAAGCCTACAACCCCCTATCTTGGTCACCTATTAGTTAGGTCTAGGTTTAGGAGAGGGATAGAAAATAATGAGATAATTCTTGTACCTGTACTAGACAATAAACTATTTGCAGCATAAAATAGACAATTGTCAAGTTATGGCATGCAATAATCACCTCTTAGACACTATACAATGAATACATGCTATAGTTGTAGCAAATTACAATAGTAAACCAATTATATAACAACAATTAATATATTGCAACAACAAGAAGTAAAAGTGCTAAAAAATGTAGCAATTCACCATGAAAAGTAAGCATTCAACAAGTATAGCATCGTCCAATTGCTAGAAGTATTTTTTGAGCAAGTTAAGCCACTTATAAATGGGTGTATGCAACAAATTAAGGTATTTTTCAGTGGTTGTAGCAAACTTTTATAACAACAACAATAAATAATGATAGTTTGTTAGGATTAGGGTTAGGAAATTTAATAGAATGCTTGAGAGAGAGAAGGTGCTAAGTCATCGGGTGACTTACTGCTCTGCATCAGACATGCTAAAGTCTTGCAATAAGGGCATATTGTCTCTACATGGTATCTAGCTATCCACTTCTACAACATTCTCAATCCAGTGAGAAATAATCCCTGGGGTACATTGCCCAACATGTGGGCTTTCAACCCATTTATGTGCTATCATGACCAAATCCGCCAAAACCAAGCCCATATTTCCATCGTCCAAAGTACTGAAGATCTGAGAGCTCATGCCGAAAGGTGCCAAGTCACTAGGTGACTCAGTGCTCTACATCACACGTGCCAAAGTCATGCAGTAAGGGCACAACATCCTGGGTGAAAACCTAAGACGTCCCTCAAAAAAAACATTTCAAGGCCATCCAAATCAAAGCAGAATATAAGACAAGGTAAAACAATGTTCATAAGAGATATTAGTCCTTGGATCATGCAAAGTAAGTTGTTACTTAAGATATAAGCCATGTGAACAATTCACCCCAGTATCCCCTTCAGACATCACACTGGCCCAACACTTCATGTGGGTCAACAAGTTTGAATATGGGAGGGCCTTCATCCAACCCTATTAGGTGTGCCAACCAAGACAGTGAAATAAAAGACCCAGGTAGAGGATAAGTCCCAGGGGAAACAGTGAAAGAAAGAAACCCTTCAAGAGTAAGTGTGATAGTGGTATTAATTTGGGCTTACGTCATGGCTTATGGTGTCATTAAATCCATTTCTCTGAGAGCCTCTGTAGAGGGAGGGCTTACTGCTTCAGATACCCTTTCCTCGATACTTTTTGCATTTTGAACCCCTTAATTTCCCTTTGATACCCATTCATCATTTAGCAAGTCCCCTTTACATGTTTCAAGCTATATTCTTTCATTTTTTTACTAGGCCATGGTCTTGGTATAATTGTGCATTCAGTGCATCAGGACAAGGGGCGATTACCATTACTGGGGGTAGATCTCAAGCTGGTCAGTGGCTCTTAAAGGTGGCCTTTATCATTTTTTACATAGCATATACATAGCAACTGCATCAACCTCTGGGCCTTCAACCCCTTCTTCTCACGAGAGAATGGACTGTGACTCATTACCGAAGTTTAGTACACTATGATAGGCTCCAGGATGGAAAGTGTTAAGTATGGTGGGGATGGAACATTACCTTTGTGAGGGGCCCCCAATAGTATCCCTTTTCCCTAGGAAGTGAAAACACAGGACTAGGGCATAGAAGCTTACCACCAAGGTGAAACAAGTCAACAAACACAACTTCCCAAGCTAGTGATCCATTATCCAACTTCAACCAATGATCCTCATGCACATGCCCAATAAATTAAGAACAACACTTCGCATGAAAGAAAGACTAACAAACCTCATTGTGACGTTGGCTTACCATCTCCAATACACTGAGTAGTCTAGAAGTGATGAGATTGGTTGATCTGTAGCCGTAAGAGGCAATTCGAGGGGGGGATGTTGGGCTGCCATCTGTGGACATGTTGATCATCATCATGGTTGGGATCATTGTCTCCATTGCGGGCCATGAGACATGATCTCCTCTAGTTACCCCTAGGGATGGGGGGGGGGGGTAACAAGGCACACCCTTAAACTCAATATATTTGTTAAAAAATGGTGGGAACAAAAAAAGAATGCGTTCTCTGTAAGATATGAAAAATTTCATATCAAAAGTCGAAGATTTGATTTTGTGCTAGATTAAACATTTAACCTTTGACACCATAAAACTCTGCAAAATGCACGCCTTGTCCACAAGAAGAAAAATTAAGGTGCCAAATCCTAATAGGATGATATTAATAACCAAGTCAATCATGTGGACAGGTTTTGTTCACATGCTTTCAATTTTAAGAATCACTTTTTCACTCCTTTCTTTTATCACAAAATCATGAATTTTCCAACATTTGCACATGAAAAGTCTAGAAAATTTGGCGTGTCATTTTAGGTGCTAATAGTGGCTCCATATGGGGACAAAAAATTCCCCCTTTGTGGTATTGAGAATCCAATAATCTCGTAAACAAATCTAGTTGCGAATGGATTCCCAAAATATGCTCCTCCAACAAAATTCCTCATGATAAATGAGGCTTCCCTTCAAAAAGATCTTGATCCCTGGCACGTAGAACTATATAGAAATGAAAAGAAGTTGTCTTTGTCAATTTGTGTTATCCTATAAATGGATCATTTAAATACAAAATAGGATTAACTTAAACTTTGATCCTAGAGAACTTAAATCCCATTGACACAAGGCTTTGACAGCATAACTTTGGCAATTGTTGATTCAAAGACAATACGATTCCACCATCACTTCATTCAACTTAAATGCACATGTTTTCGTCAATGACATAACCAAGGTCCAACCATGACTTAAACCAAGCACAACCCTAGACTGGCAGACCTTTCTTATTTTCACAAGTACCATTACCAACACGAAAATGAGTCAACAATTGATGCTTCTACAATATGCTTCGACTATGCTATGTCAACACTTATTACAAAAACTACAAAAAGAAATAAGACAATGAAGTAAACCAAACCAATGTTCAACTATTCGACTTATTTCAATACTTTTACCTACCCTATTTTAAATAAGACACTGAATACTTTGTGAAATCACACTTCTAATGCAGCTACCCAAGGATCACACTGGAATTATAAATTTTCCCTTGTGCTTGATTATAAACCAAAACGAGAAGATAGTTAGTTGCCTCTAGTAGTGCATTGGTCTTTCATTCAATTTTCTTATTAATTGTAGGAATGAACTCTGATCCATCATCATGCCTTCAAAAAACAAAGTTGCAGCTTCATATCCTAGTTGATTAGTACTATTGCACATAGTCTCCATATAGGCCTCAATTGCATAGACATGCCTCTCATGATTCTATAGTGAATGGACAAGCCATATGGAACAAAAACATACTTGGGCATTGGAAATTTGGATGCTCAAACTGTCTCTGTATTTTGGTAATCAGTGAGATCAAGGAACACAACTCCCCCGCTAGTGGTCACTTCTTCATGCAGCAAGGTACGGTTGGACAAAGAATGAAAATAATGTAGCAAGTTGTTCTTGAAATTTTGATGGTCCCTTCTCTATCCTTGGAAAACAATGTCTTCCCTAATACCAGCAAAAAGTTGTCCATTGACAAGGAAAGAGATCTCTAATCTCACACTGCTCATCCACATGCACAATTGTCACCAAGGGGATGTCCTCTTTTGATGCTTCATTGTTCTCATCCCATGGAATCAGCAAATGGCGTTGCCTCCTTTGCCTTCAATTTCCATCCTCCTAGATTTCACTCTTGTAGTCAAGAGGATTATGATAGACGAATGCTACACTAGCTTCAATACCATCTATTTTTTTTAACAAACCCTCACATTGCAAAGAATCAGAACTAGAGTTAAAACAACATGGAGAAGTGGCACAAACAATGCAAATCATATCTCATCACCATCCCTCCTTGTATGCACAAAGCCGACACAATTAAGGTTTGAAAAAAAAAATCATGGACCATAGGAATACTACTAAGGTCACACAAAGGAGAATAGCACGGACTAATCCCTATGTTTGTAAACATTCATGGTCAATCTCATAAAGAGGGTGTTCATCATAATACATGAAACCAACATCTCCACCATGTTTGTAAACTAAGGAAGTCACTTCTCACCCCAAGCAACAAGATTTTAATTTATAGGAATGGGATTGTGTTCCTCAATGAAATTGCCAAATGAGTGATGAGTTCTTCAACACATGCACACACATCAAATCTTGTTGTTGAACTACTTATCTCAAAAACTGGACTTTGTCCCTCGCAATAACGCCAATTGTTACCCCCCAAACTTGCATTTTGAAATATAAAGTCCATCATAGCAATCAGAGCAAGTTTGTTGCAATGCTAGAGGAAATGCCCATTGTCTAAACTTCATATCAGAACACAAAGAGTTGAGACTGCACTAGATTAAACATTGTACCCTCGTCTCTACTCAAATCTATAAAATGTATGCCTTGTCCACAAGAAGACAAATGAAGGTGCCAAAACATGATAGAATGATATTCAAACCTAGTGAATCATGTAGACACTTGATGTTCACATGCTTTCAAGTTTAAGTATCACTTCTTCACTCCTCTATTTTATATCAAGATCGTGAATTTTACAACATTTACACATGAAAAGTGCAGAAAATTCGTCATGTCATTTTGGGTGCTAGTAGAACCCACATCTCCTCTAGGCCTACAACCAACAGTATAGTTCTCACCAAGGATTTGACAAGGTTTCTCTCATGACACAACTCTCAACATAGATAATATCAGACAAAAAAAAACATCCCATCTCTATGGGACCTTTGAGCCAAATTCGCCCTCATGCACATAATAGTTCCCATCAATTCTACATTACCAAATTATTTTTAGCGACCTCAACGGTTAAGAGAGTTTTAGTAGATAGCCTACATCCACCTAGGATGTCACAACCGACCCCCCAAGTCCTCTTTGGATTCTTCGAATGACATCATTAGGATCCACACCAATGCCTTCTCAAAGATCGAAGGGGCACAAGAATGCCCCTTGTCCCTCCTCTACTCGTATTCCCATTTATGATTTTGATATTGAGCTAGGGCCTTATTGTTATATTGAATGCATATCTATCTTACTTTTCTTTCTCTCTTTTTCTTTGTATGCCTCTTGTTCTCCCTCCTTCTCTACTCGTATTCCCTTTTTTTTATGTTGATATTGAGCTAGGGCCTTGTTATATCTTCAGTCTTCTTCTCTTCTTTCTCTTTCTCTCTTTCTTTTTGTTTCCGACATTACAAGATATGATCTTTCATGTCTTTCTCATGTACATTTGTTAGTTTATCTTACTATGTGATTTTGAAATATCCTTGCACAGGGTTGTAGATTATTATCATTGATTGTACTTCTTTTATCTAGTCCCATTGACCTACTTTTTGGTCATTCATCAGACATTAATGTAATAGTCTAGTCTTATCTTATCTACCTTCCAAATTAGCAGCACGGAGAGTTAATTAATGAAAACTGCACAAAGTCGTGATGTTACAACATGTCCTTCGGGTTGATGCCCTTTTCCTAAGCCTAACTAACTGTCACGTTAACACGAAATCAACTTGCCCCTACTTAACTCTACTTTCACTTTGAAAATACTAAAGGTGAGTATAAAACTATATAAAATCCTAGATAATAATTGTATTAGTTCTATGCCTATGTAAATATTCTAAAGGTATTAACTCCGTCTATACATCAAAATGGAGCACAAAACCTGGACAAACATGTGGAAAACCATCAAAATAACAAGCTATGATGGGCCCTTTCAGAGCCTCATCAAGTTGTACCAGCTAAAGGAATTCATACAAATCAAAATGGTTGAAGGTGAAAGTATATATAATGATATTAAAATTTTCAAAGCTTTGTTAGGACAATTTGCAGCAGCAGGAATTCCAGTTTCAGCTAAGGCGGATGCAATGGCTTTGTCAAGTAATCTCCCAAAGTCTTACAAAAACTTGATGACCTCATTAAGTACACAGACTGATCTTACTCTACCAGAATTATTCACTCAGCTTTCACAAGAAGAGACCAGGCAAAAGCACAACGGGTTAGTAGATAGAGTATAGGTCAGGAGATAGAATCAATGCATTATATTCTGTAAATAATGATTCCCCAACTTGTTACAAGAAAGATATATGTCATTATCGGAAGAAACCTGGTCCCCATATGTGCAAATGTTGTCTCACAAACTGCATCAGATGAGAACTTGTTAGGAGAAAAAATTCTACTTCAAGTGGGAAGTCAGATGCATGGATTCTAGACTCTGGAGCTGTTCGACATATGACACCAGGTAAACAACGGTTTGTATCATATTCTAAGCTCCATAAGGGTAAAGGAGTTTATCTTGGTGATGATAGTTCTCATGAAGTTGTTGGTGAAGGTATTGTTTTAATTCAACTTCCAAATGGTAAGTGTTAAAACGATCGTAATGTGCTTCATGTTCTTGGATTAACCAAAAATCCACTTTGAGTTAGTAGAAATTAGAATAATCGATGCAAGATTGATGATATAGTTCAATCGGATGGATGATTCATGTGGTGGCTCGAGGAATTCCACAGGGATTTTGTATAAACTTTGCTCAACATCTTAAGTTTCAGCAACAATTAGAGAAGGAAATATGTCTCAACTTGAGCTGTGGAATTAACACCTTAGACATGTGAACATTCAAACACTTGAAAAAATGAAAACCACGGTAGTAGGAGTTGAGGAAGGCCAATTAGATGCTGATCCATATGTGTATAGAACTAATATAGAGCTTGCGCCTTCAGATTTAGATACTTCTCAAAATAATCCATCATGTGCATGCTTGCACCTTCAGATTCAGATACTTCTGAAGATCCGCCATACACTTGATCGCAAGTTCAAGCACAAAGTCATGAGCTCAACAAAGCGCAAGTTCTGTGTCTGTATGCAAGAGTAAGAAAACCTTCACTTAAGTTGCTCAAACATTAGACGATTTTTGTGCATCAACAATTAGTTCCTACGGACCTCAAATTTGAAAGAAGTATTAAAATTTTATATACATCGAAATGGAAAGAAGCCTTAAATGCAGAGTGGCACAAAAATATGTCTTAAAACAGCGAAAAAAAAGAAATATATGCAACAGAATCCTTGTAATACAGTAATAGAAGGTTTGGTATATGTAATGGTTTGTGTTCAACCAGACATTGCTTATGTTATAAGTACAGTTGGTGAATTTCTTAGTAATCTGGCCCCTCGATACTAGCAATCAACTAAAAGTACCCTTCTATATCTAAAAGGTGCGTGGAACTCGTGGCATTGACTTTAGTGGGAGTTCGAACGTTTTGAATACAATATTGATTGTAGGTCAACAACAGGGTACTGTTTTATGTTAGGTAAGGCAGCTGTTTCATGGAATGGTAAGCAATACACTATTACCCTATTCGGTACCGAAGTAGAACATTTTTCTTCTATAGGGGCTACAAAAGAAGTTACTTGGCTTAAGAACATTTTGGTTGGATACTGAAGAAGAACCCAAAAAGCCCAAATGTGTTGGAATGCGATAGTCAAAGTTGCATTGCAATAGCAAACAACCTGCACTTCCATTCAAGAACGAAACACAATGAAGTTCGAGACTTCATCAGACTGAAGGTTAATGAAAAACAAGTTGAATTAAACTTCTGAACTTTTGCAACACAAAGATAGGATTGCCGCATATTCTTAGAAAATCCGCACCTCGTAAGAAGTTTCAGGCACAAAGAAGTATGTTAAATGTTGTAATTAATTATTGACAATGGCTAATGTTAAATGTTGTAATTAATTATTGACAATGGCTAAGTGGAAGTATTGGTATGTAGGTAATATCAATAACTAGTTGCATGCAAGTTCTTAGAATAGAATAAATTTTATGGCACATAGAAGTCTGTTAAATGTTGTAATTAATTATCGACAATGGCTAAGTGGAAGTATTGGTCTGTAGGTAATAATCAATAACCTAGTTGCATGCAAGTTTTTAGAATATAATGAATTTTAAAGGCATCTTATAAAGCCTAACTTTACATATGCATGCGAATGCATATTCTAGGAATGAAAGCATGTTAGAATAGAACAAGGCTAAGAAAGAGGAAAGAAAAAATCAAAAAGCAAAGGTGGATCTATGATAAAATGCGTAGGCAACTTCGCTACTGAGAGAGACCCATGCATAAATGAAGATGCAATTCACTCTTCTCTATTCTCCAATTTCATGTCTACATTCTTGCACTTATTTCTCACCGAAATTACTCATAACCGAATATAACCTGACAAAATAGTCCCTCACGGAGGCAATTCCGTGAGACAAAAAGTTTACCTCATAGAGGTGATTCCACGCAACAACAAAACTTGGCAAAGACTTTTTTAACAGGAAACAAAGATGGCAGTTTCTTCTTAGAAGTAGCTACCAATGAACAAAAATTTATGAAAGTGAATAAAAACTGATCTTCCTTTTTCATGTCCTCGTCATTGTCACCACTAAACTGACACATATAAATAATATTAACCATAGAAACCGCATATATACATAGTTGCTGAAACGTGGGATTGTTTCCACAAAAGAATCAATGTTGGACATCGACAAACAGTTGTGTCTACACTGGATATACACGACCGGTGTAAATCWTGAAAACTGGGTGCAACTAACTACTGTTGTTTGTTCCTCCCAGATTGGGTGCCCGTGCCACCCATGGTTGACAGATTAATGCCACACTAACATATCATCACACMCTAAAAAAAATACATTGTTGGGTTGAYTTCCACCTATGACGCCGCACCTGGGAATCATCTATKCTCAGATTGTTATAAATTTGCCATTATGTCGTAGGCACAAATCGCTACAAATACGTTACTAGGCCATTGGTCTRCACTRGCATCAAACAGAGAGCAACGGTGAATGTGGGATACTCCACTGGGCCATGCGTCCATTCCCAGATCGACTACTACTACTGCCAACAAATCTATGCGTCATATTTAATTTTTATCACTTCAATTTTATAAAAACAAAATTTAATTTTTCAACATTTACCTCAATCAACTGAGAAACACTATTATATTTGACAACTTGGTTTAAAAAAACGGAAAACTTTCAGACTTATAAGCTCTGACCTCTTGCCAACACCTTCCACAGGACTTATAGGATGTTTTTATCTTGACCAAGAAAGCTCCATCTTCTTCCTCTTTCTAGGTAAACTGTTCACACACTCGAACATGGTATTAATAACATTTTAAATTTAGAGGAGACAGATTAAAGTTGGAACGGACAAGATAACTTGTTTGATGTTTTTAATAATCATGTTTTTCCACTTAAAAGAGATGATGTTTAGTATCAAACCGCTTATTGTTATTGTTGTTTTAAATGTAGAGCTAATCACTCTTTGGGGACACATTAGTATGTGTGGGCGTACGTAATAGTGTTTCATTATATTAATATAAATGTAAAACTCATTGTGTTAGAGAGTAAAAACATAGTGCTTAATAGTTGCGAGGGGCTCTATCAATGGGCGTTATTGTTGCCAAAACATTGTCAATAATCCGGTGCATTGTGCAAAATTCCACTAACGTTAGGCACATTAAGTTAACACCAACCATTTTATAGTTAGTACCGTCCTCAGAATAAGGGAAGTGCCCAAGAATTTTCCGATGATTTTTTAATTCGAGGGAAAAGGGCATAAAGCCTAATGTAATTAAACTGTGTCTAGATGTGTTAAATTAACATGCTTGATATGGAACCACCTCAATAAAGAAAGTGAAAGGACATCACCCAAACAACATCCTAATATCCACATAGAAATAGAAATAACAAAAGAAACCTAGACGACATGCGAGATTCACGTACATTGCCAATAACCAAGTGTATTGTGCAAGCCATGAGTTCGATTCCCCTAAAGTTAGGCACACTAAGTCAACACCACTCATTTTATAGTTGGTACCATCCTCAGAATGAGGGAAGTGTCCAAGAATATCCTGGGGATTTATTTAAAGGAAAAAAACATAAGGCCTAATGCAATGAAACTTTGTCTAGATGTGTATGCAATTAAACTGTGTCTAGATGTGTTAAATTAACATGCTTTATAGGAACCACCTCAACAAAGAAAGTGAAAGGACATCATCCATACAACATCATGTTGCTTTTCTTCATATGAGATATGAGCAATGTATTATTACAATGATGAGTGTTTTATATATAGGGAACATATGGTGACCATCCTTGAAAAGATGCATCCCTTATAATCAATAACTATTTATTATTATCATTTACTTTATTATATATGATATTTAATAATCAATAATCATATTATTAATTATTATTCTAAGAGAATGTCTTCCGATGTTGTCCAAACATCAACACTCCCTCTCAACGAGGGAGACATTCTGCATCATTGTTGAGCTTGTCTCTGAAGTATACAAACTTCACCCTAGACTCATGACACTTGTCTGTCAGTCTTGAGAGACGTCTCTCTTCCACCTGAACTGAGGAGAAACTTCTTATGCGGCTCTCCCTTTTGAGCCAATTGACTCTCTGTGAGATTAGGCTCACTCTGGGTCTGCATGTAATAGCATATAGCATCTTGAGTCTTTATCATTCCTTGTCAAATCACCATGACTAGGACAAAGACCACACCGGGATCTTTTACCACAACTACACACGTGAGTGATGATGCTAACTAACACGTGGAAAGTACTTCAAGCACCTCGAGTCCATATTATTCCTTGTCATGATCAAGGAAAGACTACGTCTGGGCTCATTTACCACAAGTGCACCTTTATGATAAATGTATCCTATCTCCCTTGGTTTGCAGCCCAATCTAGGAGAAGTTATGCCCGATGCTGAAACATCAACACTCCCTCTTAGATAGGGAGGTATTTTTTTCCATAGTAGTACACAACTACTGTCCAGAGACACACAATCTCCGCCAGTGGTACACAACCACCATAGTAGCAAAAGGTTTGTCATACATGGCACTCCCATGTGGACTTCTAGAGGCTACTCCCTCTAGGAACACTTAGGGTCAACTCCCTATAGTGTGTGACGTCAAGGGTCAACTCCCTTGACATGTCCTCATGTGCTCTCCACATTGGACGTTGGGCTATAAGCCCAAATGCACTTATCCCTTCTCGAATAAGAGTCCTCAGAGATCAACTCAACTCAATTCACAAAGGAGTACGACCTGGAGAAAGTTTGTCACACATGACACTCCCATTTGGACTTCTAGAGGCTACACCCTCTAGAAACACTAGGGTCAACTCCCATAGTGTGTGATGTCAAGGGTCAACTCCCTTGACATGTACTCATGTGCTCTCCACAAGGGACGTTGGGCTATAAGCCCAAACGCACTGATCCCTTCTTGGATAAGTGTCACCACAGATCAACTCAACTCAGTCACAGAGGAGTACAATTTGGAGAATGTCTCAAGAAGCTGCAAACATCAACATTCCCTATTAGTGAGGGAGGCATTCTCTGCCACGCCAAGTCTGTCACGAAAGTACTTGAACTTCGTCCTGGTTTGGTAATAATATCAGCAACCTGCTCATCTGTAGGAAGGTACAACACCAGTACTTCCTTTCTGTGACGTCCCCCGACCGTCATCCCACTGGCCGGGCAAACGCTACTGTGCGAAACAACATCATTCTCATACTTAATTAATAACATGCATTTAAATCAAATTAAACACATTTAACTCAGAGTAAGCACAAGATTACTGCTAACATAAATAATCCCTGGCATTAACAATAATTCATATGCACAACAGAATACATGATACATATAAGCATCACATGCATGCAAAACATAATATTAAGCATAAGTTGATACTTACCTTTGAAACCGTGGTAATTCCACCAACTGCGTGCAGGCCTTCCACGAACCTCCCAGCCTTAGACCATGCTGCTCATCAAGCTCAACAGTGGGTCACCCTCGACCTGGGACTAAACTCCACCCAAAGCAAGAAATCCTAGTCTAGGCTGAGGTTACAGGGAAAACTACACAGAATAACTGGAAGAATTCTTCCCAGGATGCCTTCTTACGCCCACTACTCACGGACTCTCATTCCCCACATGCCTGTTCCGCCCGGGAGTATACACCTTCACAAGCACAATCCATCAGTGCTTCACCTCCCTATCTGGGTCTCGGCAACAGGCCGGATCAGGAAGTCTTAGAGCTCCGTAGCTGGTGTTGGACTCTCTCTGGGAGAAAACCACTTCCTAGCAGACTCTCTCACCTGGAGGGAATTGCTCACAGGCCTGACAACCCGCTTCTTCATCACACCCTTCGACTCAATTCCAACCGGGTGAAGGAAACAGCAACAACATCAAGCACTCAGTTGACACCAGGATGACGACCACAACAGAAAACGGGCCTAGTCCCGCAAATGGCAACGACCAGACGCTAAAACACAGCACACTCAGGGGATTATCCAGGTGTCGGGTTCTATAGAAAATAGAAATCGGCTCACGATTTACCGATTACAGGATGTGTGACAGGAAATTATGCAAAGGTCGAGGATGGAGGCCAAACGCAAAGACCAGACAGAATTTACGGGCATACGCCGGACCATCACAGAGGTCTCATGGTTTCGGTTTTCTGGTTCTCAAAGCTGCGTGAAGGTATCCGAAATCAGACCCCAAGGATGATGGAATGAGGATCGACCCCCTCCACGACTGACTTCTGCAGTTTTTAACTGCATGTGCCTGGGTCGACACATGTCACCCATGAAGTTGCATGCACTCCATCAGCATGCGTTCCTCTCCAGGAACTTAGGACAAAACATATATTTCACATGGATTTTGGAATAATATTAAAATATTATTCCCAAGGACTTAAGCCCTAGGCTCAACACTTAGCTTCTCTTTCCAACCTTCCAACCCCCAATCCCTTACCCACTCTGTGGAAGCTTAGTCCCCCATCACTCATTCATCGTGGTCGGTCTGCACGCAGCGGTGTTTATATTTTTATTAATGTTCTGCATGATTACATATACAAAAGCAGGCTCTCGGCCTTAACAGTTAGGCTCTCCGGCCTAATAACACATAAGCCCACCAGCTTATATAAACTTGGCTCACCAGCCTATAAAACATAATTACAATTCATAATGCAAGCTTTATACTTCATAGACATGATTTACAACAGGGCTCGACCTTGGGGACATTACAATCCCCTCCCCTTATTTTTGCACTGTCCTCAGTGCAACTTTACACTGTATCTGCAAGCTTTTCAAAATTTTCAAAAAGATGCGGGTACTCTGTCGGCATAACATCTTCATGCTCCCATGTCGCGTCCTTAGGACCGTACCAGGTCCACTGGACCTTTACAAGCCCTATAGCTCGATTCTGGAGCTGTTTGTTTTTCTTGTCCAATATGCGCACAGGATGCACTTGCAAGACACCTTGCTCCACCTGAATCACATTCCAATCGATTAGATGATTAGCATCATGTATATATATTTCTTAAGTAATGAAATATGAAACACATTATGTATAGTCATGGATGCGGTAATGAAAGCATATATGCAATGTATATATATGTATATACAAACAATTTTAATATCATTATAACCTGTATACAACATACACAACATATAATAAATAGAAAATTGTACTTATCTTTTGATTGAGAAGACTTTCCACCCCTGAGCAGGGCTATGAATCCATCGGGGCAATGGCTTCCCAAGATAGCCACGATCCACAATCCTTATCCACATGGTCTAGGCCAAGGTACCAAACCTTAGCAGCACTCCAACCAACGGGCTCTCATTCCCCACATGCCTGTCCCACCCGAGAGTATACACCTTCACAAGCACAGTCCATTGGTGCTACACCTCCCTTTCCTTGGGCTTCAGCAACAGGCCGGACCGAAAGTCTTAGAGCACCGTGGCTGGAGGAGTTCCAACTGCCCTCAAAGGTTTCCAAGCAGCATCTTCCCGAGATACTCTTTGTAGTCAATGTTGCCGTCCTAATGCACACTTGCCAACGTGAGCTAAGTCCTGCTCACTTAGTGTGCCCTCAGAGACACAATGTCTAGGTTCCAAGCCCACACTGTCACCTTGACTGGAACCTCTTCCGTCTAGGCTTACTCCTAGGAAAGCCAAGGGGGGTAGTCCCTATTTACTAAGTTAATTTTAATTACAATGTTCTAGGAGTTGGTTTTATTTTGTTATAGGCCAAAGGGAAAACTAGCCTATGATGACAAGCAGCAATGCAAGTGCAATTCTAAATCTAAATGAGAGTCAACCCTTTTCCTAAGTCAACTAATGACTAGTGCCTAATGTTGGGCTATGGGGTTAACTATGTTTGAGGGTGGTTCGTTACAAAAGTTTTACAATTAAATCAAGCAAAACTACCCCAAACAAAGGTTAATTTTAAAGTGTTACAAGTTTACAAACGATTACAAAATATACAAAAAGATATACAAATCAAATACAATATACAACAATGTAAGTGTTCAAAGTTTGCCAAGCATGCCCCAATAGCACTTACTCTATTGGACTGCCTTCACTGGCTACAATCACACAAGCACTCAAGAATCAAGAGAAGTAATGCCTCCCCAAGTGGGATGCTCAAAACTTCCTTGACTCACACCACAACAACAATTGATCAATAAGATATTCAAGATAATAATCCAATGTGTCGCACCACCATAAAAAGATAAAGACAAGTAGTTGCAAGTAAATAGATATAACAATGAAATAACCACAAATTATGTTTGCCTATCGATACATCTACTTCCCCCAAACAAACACAAGTGATCTATGCAACTAAGTGTTCTTCTTAAGAATTTTATTTCCCACCCCTTAAACTAAGTGTGTGTCTCAAGCTTCTCTTTCACCAAATAACTGCCCGGTGCTCAAGATAATGGGGCTACGAGTCCCCACCCTAGCTTCCACAGTCAGCCCGTACACCACAGTAAGAAGTAGTCCTGACACGGGATCTCCCCAACGAAATCACGGGACGGTCCCTCGCCACTTCCGTCGGACTGTCCTTCAAACCCGTTTTAGATGGTGGAAAGAGATGATTAAGGCCCCTAAAATGTTGCTAAGTGTTATTAGGACCCTCAGGTGGATCTTTAAGGTGTGTTGGGTATATTTTAATGAGTATTAGGCACTTTTATTTTAGTTTTTTAACGTATGGCCGTGAGAAAAAGTGTGTAAAACGAGTGCTTGAAAAGTAAGATTACACCACCATCAATATATAGAGATAAAGCAATATGATAGCACAAGTGTTTAAACCATTTAAAACATCATCAGATGAAAGGAACTTCAAAAGATATAAAGCATAAAACCATGAACCATCATATGCAATGTTACTTGAGAGATAGAACTTTAAGCACTTAGATGATTTAAACCATGAGTATATAAGAGATGATGTATGAAATACTTGCAATGTGTTAAGATGTGAGAGCTTTAAAAGATAAATTAGGCCGTGAGCAAAAGTACTAAACCATTCACATCTAAACCATAAGTGTTATATCATATGTATGTGTCAAGGTGTGTGATAAACCAAGAGTAGGCCGTGAGCACTTAAGGATTAAACAAGTAAAGCATTAAACCATTTAAAAATTGTGTGATGTGCTAGCAATGAACAATAGGCCGTGTGCTTAGTTGAGTGTGTGAGACGTGGGCATCAAATAATAGGCTAGGCCATGAGCATGTGGTGTAAAAGTTTGCCTCACAAAAGAACTAGGCCGTGAGCCTATGTGCAAGTGTTTAACCCAACAAGGCCGTGAGCATTAGACCAAGCATGTGAAATGTTAAAGCAAAAACAAATGTGTGATGTGCTTGAAAGAAACACTAGGCTGTGAGCTAAAAGTGGCTAGGCCGTGAGCATAAAATGTACTTTAAATGTGCTCTACAACTTAACCATTATCACATATAAGCTATGCTAAGTTTATGAAATTGAAAGAGCTTTAAGAAATGCAAGAAACTTAGCAAGTGTGAGAGATCTATAAACAATTATCACCTCATATACTTTTAAAGATTAGCTAAATAACTCAAAAGCAATAGATCTAAAACATTAACCACATATCCAAGTTATCTAACCATTAATCATGAGATGTAAGAGCATATGAAAGAGTATGAAAGAAAGAAATTTGCAAGTAAAAGACTATCTAAGATATGATCAAAAAAAACCAAGAAAGTCACCACAAGTTAATTTCCTTAGGCCAATGCGATTTTGGGGATGACTCCCCCAAGGTGCCAGCAAGTGAGATCAACACTACCAAGATAAACTTGCACAGAAAAGGAGGGCATTGAGTCTTGTGTCCTTCACATACATGAAGAGACTAGACAGGCTGCTGGCTTACTCCTCAGGCAAGAACTATCTTAATATTGTTGACATACATTAGATTTATTTTATTAACAGAAATGAAAGAACTTGAATAGAAACACCACTACAATGGTCAAGGTGGTGGCAAGCCTCCCGATATTGACCAAAGAGGGTAGCTTAGTGTTACAACAACAAATAAATGAAATATAAACTAAGCTAACAGTTATATGGACAAAAGAATATCTAATCTAGGTTAGGTTTACTTTTTAGAGCTCAAAAGTGTGAGAGAAAGTTGCAGAAATTTAGAAACATGAGAGAAAGAAGAGGAGAAATGTTACCCAAACCAAGCAAGGGTGTTTGGGATGCCTCCTAGGTGTTGTATGCAGCTTGTACCTTCAAAATATGTCGCTGCCCTACAAAAACAGCAAGCAAAAGCTTGCTGGAAATGCTGCAAAAACACCAAGATAAGTTACAGAAATTTCTGTGTATACACAGAAATTTCCAGCAAACAAATATGATATGTAAATGATATTTTTGACCTTTCTAAGACTAATATATGAGCTGAAAAATAAGTGGAAATGGATGCAGAAAATTATATGGCAAAAGAAAGAGATTTGGAGTGTTAGAAAGCCTCAAGGGTAGACTCCTCTTTGAATACTATCCCAAGTGAAACCTTTGGGATGACCTGCAAAAGCTTAGTGAAAATATAAATATGGCATAGATAGTTATCTTAAACAATCATAGGAAGAAATAATTGCAATCCTAAGTTATCTAAGATGAACATAAACTAGCAAGTGATAATCTTCAACTAGTTTACCTAAGTAAGACAACT
>JASDQU011442492.1:0-10239 GCA_032191745.1 Picea mariana | reverse complement strand
CCAACCAATCACAAGTTTGGCCTAAATTAAATTAAGGGTTGTCTAATCAAATTGAATACTGTACCAACCAAGGCTGTCAAGGGAGAAGCCGTTCAAAAAAGAACTAAAAATTGTTGTGTAGAACACATCATCCCTTCCCACCTTGCAGCTAAGAGTTGCTATTAAAGGAGCAAGCAGTCAGCTAGAAAAATGGGTACACGCACCGGCCTTAGATTGCAAATTCCAGAGACTTTATGCCATCATTAAATGAATATGCAACTAGTAATTAATAAAGGAGCGATCGAGCTGGAATTAAGCAACGAAATAAATTCCAAATAAAATAATAAAGAAAAAACTAACTGCAGTTAACTAAAGGCCAAACGCCTGGTAACATAAGGAAACACGCAGACTTGACAGTTGGTCAAATTGCCAGGCTATTAAGAAGGAAAAAATCATGGGTTAATTCAACCAACTCAGACAACATCTTTAAAGTTGATTTGTGGGCATTTACAGCAAGCTCAATCTCATTTTAAAAGAAAAACTAGTGGGAATTTAAAACAATAATATTAGCCTCATTGAAAGGCAAAATCGTGGACATTTAAATAGTAAAGAATCAGATCCCGTGAGTGTAAAATCATGGTAATTTAATCTGTGTATTAAAACTGTGGTAACAAAATGGTGGTGTCAGTAAAGAACAAACTATGTGTAACATTTCAATCGTAGTCATAAAAACGTGGTAAAAACAAACTCAATCACATTTCAATGGTAAAAATCATGGGCATTCTACAGGAAGACGCAGAGATCATTTCTTGGACAAATTCATGGTTAAAACAGGAAAACACAACATCAATTAATTTTCAATTTGTGGGAATTCACAGGAATCCAACAGCAGTAAGTTTTCATGCTTAACTCAGTCTTCAACAAGGGAAAAAATCACCCCAGCAGTAAAACGAAATGCAATCTAGAGAGGGGCAAATTTGTCAGGAAACAAGGTAATGAAAAACATAAATTCTTAAGTGCAAGATGCAGTCTCCTTAAAGGAAAAAACGCCTCGAAAGTGAAAACGAAATGCAGACAGAGAATTTAATTCATTGGGCCATTTCTAGGATACCATTACAATGCAGACCGAGAATTACACAAACATTTATCCAATTCCAGTGTACCAAATATGAGAACGCAGACTTAGAAATTAAATTGATTTTCCATTTTCAGGATGCCAACATAAAAATGCAGACTGAAATTAAATCCGCCTCTTTTTTTTTTTACATTCCAGTATATACCAATATAAAAATGCAGACTGAAATTAAATCTTTTCATTACTAGGACACCAATCCAATGCAGACAACAGTCAGAGAATGCAAGGATCCAATGAGAAAATTCATGGGAATGATCGCAGGGATTCCATCAATCAAGGCACAAAGAAAAAACAACAAGGATGTAAGATAATCCATATGCATAGGTCTTTTCTAGAAGGTGAAATCAAACAATCAACCAAGGACAATAACGAAGGTAGACGACTGACAGGAACTTCCTTCGCTCATCATCCACGCATAGAAAATTAGGGTGTTGAGATCCATAGGTCTATTAACACCGAAGTGATGACCATAGATCAGGCTCCTGGCCGACTGCTCAGGCGAGGAATGATGAGCTACGGATGAAGGGAAAAACAACCATAAACTTCACAAATCAATACACCTAAGGGCAGTCAAGACATGTCGAAAATCGAATGTCATGGGAAGACCAACATCGAGCTAACGGCTATGGATAAATTCAATCATCTACTAGAACTCTAAGACAATCATTTTACTTACCCAATTAAACATGTGGATCTAAGGATAAATCCTACTACAATATACCATGCAAAAATAAAGAAAGTGTACCATTGCCTACTCACCTGATCTATGTTTTCATGCGCGCTTCATGCAACTCCTGCTTACCAGCCAATGAGACTTCACCGGTACCTCTCAGCCAACGCTAGGGGTACTCTTCTCCCCCCTTAGCCCCCCGAGCCACAAAGGGTCAATGCACACTAACCAGAGAATCAACTAGCTCTCAACTCGCCTCACAAGGCCGAGCTACCACTCCTCACCGAGCTGGGTATCCCAACTCCCACAAGCTAAGTTAGTCAAGTAGAGACTTTTGTAGCATAACATTACGCAACCAAAAAATATCCAACATCCTTCTCCTCCCTCCATTATATAGATTTTCCAACCCCCTTACTTTCCAAAAATATTATTTTATTTAAATTTTAACAAATTAATTCATAAAAATCCTCCCCATACAAGTGTCACCCATCCCCTTCATTCCTCCAAAAACTAATTTATTTAATTAATTAATTACCCTTATTTACCTAAACCACCTAGAGTCACCCCTAGAATCACTCCTAGGTGTCCCCAAATTCTCTTACACGTTTTAATGACTTTCCCCCTTATTAATTTGCCCGATCAGTTTAAAATTAGCAAGTTATTA
Source organism: Picea mariana (assembly GCA_032191745.1). Taxonomy (NCBI): domain Eukaryota; kingdom Viridiplantae; phylum Streptophyta; class Pinopsida; order Pinales; family Pinaceae; genus Picea; species Picea mariana. Next base: position 7,791 of record JASDQU011442492.1, on the reverse strand, counting down.
AATGGTAGATACCTTACTAAGTTGAATTTTTGCTTTTTCCCTTGTGTTTCCTTTTTCTTTTTATGATTCCCTCTTTTCCCTCTCTTCTTTTTAAAGGATAGAGAAAATTTTACCAATAGTATAATTTAGACCTAGACTTTAATTTTCGTGTTGGGTGACATTTTATTAGTGAAATTGTTTTAAAAATTTCTTATCATGTTATTGGTCCTAAGGCCATATGGGTTCATTCATTTATCATTAACAATGCGATGTGCCCTTCAGGATGCACTAGGTGCTCCAAGGGTGCCACTCGCCTCATCTGTTTCCCTTGCGCGACGTGCCCTTCAAGATGCACTACGTGCTCCAAGCATGCCACTCGCCTCATCTGTTTCCCTTGCACAATGTGCCCTTCAAGACGCACCACTTGCTCCAAGGGTGCGACTCGCCTCTTTTATTTCCCTTGCGCGACATGACCTTCATGATGCACCACGTGCTCCAAGGGTGCCACTTTCCTTTTGACTGACTTGGTAGACATAAAAAATCCCTAGAGTCAATACTCCACCAGGTGAAATTGTGGGAGACTAAGGGGATCTAAGGAATACGGCTCTTGTCTTATTGCACACCCTTTAGAATCATCATGAGCGATTATCACAGTCTGCCCTCATGACATCATGGTCCTCTTGAACTAGGTAATCATTAACCTATTCTTCGAGCCACAACGAGAGTGATAGTAGGTTGTGGCATGGCTACTATCCACACCTCTCCCTCAACATCTATGGTAGTCCTGAGTGACCCCTCTACTCCACATGTGAGTCTGGTCGGCAAGCTATCATCATCTTGCATCATCAACGAATCATGTCAGAAATATATCCATAATCATATCATCTATCCAGATGCACTAATAACTATATAAAACAGTCAAACCCCAATGGTTCACTCCCCTACTCGATCCGAAGTCCAAGGGGTTCCGTCGATGCCTCTGCATCCTTGTGGTCAAAAATCTTGCACACTTAGTAAAACCAAATCAATAACACATGTCTATGTCAATGCAGTAAAACAACATGTCATCAACCCATAACGCCTCATAATCAAATCAATGTTTTAATAGCATAATAATATGGATCACTTGTGAGAAAGTGTCCTCAAAGAATAAGTTTGCTCGGTGTGCAAGAGTGGGATGTTACATGCACCCCCTCTTGGTCTAAAATTTGTCCCAAAGTTTCGTAGCATAAAGGCCGAAATAAAGTGTATCATAGTATCATAAGTCTATATGTCAAACAAAAATGGAAACTACTGACGCATATCATATGCATCCTCCCAGGTCGCCAAGTGCAGACTATAATTGTCCCATTGGACCTTGACCTGATCCACTGTCTGACATCGTAGCTATCGAATGCGATGATCCAGGATGTAGATTGGCTCAGTCGTGAGCGCTCCTTCTTCTAACACCTACAAAGAACTCATGTCAATAACATATGCATGATCACTAATATAATGTCTCAAAACAGATACGTGAAAAACATCATGCATACACCTCAAGGAATCAGGAAAGGCTAGTCGATAGTCCATGGGCCCCTTTCTCTTCACAATCTCAAAAGGTTCCATGAACCTAGGAGATAATTTAGCTCCATTTCCAAACTTGATTGAACTCTTATGCGGTTTAACCTGCAAGAAGACATGATCGCCAACCTCATAACTACGGTCGACACTATGCGCATCGGCATAACTCTTCTGTCGATCTTGCGCTTCTTTAATCATTTGTATTATTGTGTACATTTGCTCTTCCATTTCTTGGATCACTTCTGGTCCCACCAGGACCCTATCCTCAAGCCAATCCCAACTCAAAGGTGTTTGACACGGTCGACCGTAAAGAAACTCAAAAGGCGCCATCTTAATGGTTCTTTTGTAACTGTTGTTATAAGTGAACTCCACTAGTGGCAAGAATTCTTCCCAATGCTTTTGTTGTTCCATCACATACATGCACAACATGTCATCCAAGGTATGTTCGTTCATTCAGTATGCCCATCAGTCCCCAGGTGATATGTCGTATTGAAGTTAAGTTGGGTTCCCAAGGCATCTTGGAAACTTGTCCAAAATCATCCAGTAAACACCAATCCGTGATCGAATATAATCTTCTTAGGCATGCCATGTAGCCTCACAATCTCACTGATGAAAAATCTATCTATTTTTGGTGCTTGATACATCGTACGCACAGGAATAAAGTGAGCACTCTTTGTCAGAGTGTCTACTACTATGAAAAAGAAGTCATTTCACCTTGCCATCAGTGACAATCCAACAATAAAGTCCATTGAAATAACCTCCCATTTTGATTCTGGAATATTGTGTGGTTGTAGTAATCCTGTTGGGTGTGTATGTTCAACCTTCACCTACTGACATTCTAGACATCTGGCCACATAGTTGACTATGTCTGCCTTCATTCCCTTCTAGAAGAATAAGGGTTTAAGGTCTTCCCTCATCTTCATGACTCCCGGGTGAGCCATGTAAACTGCTCTATGAGCCTCGATTAGGATCAAGCTCCTAAAATCGTCATTCGGTGGTATGTAAATCTGATTTTTAAACCTCAATAAACCAACATCATCAGACGAAAATCCTTCAAACCTTGGTACCATCATTGTGTTTTTTCTGATAAAACCCTCGACCCCTTTGTACCCATCATCATCAAATTGTAAAGTTAACATCTTTTCACATAGATTCGTCTGAAGAGGAAACACCGAAAATATGCGTGGTCTCTGACTCAATTCATCTACCACTCAGTTCACTATTCCTTTTATGTAAGTAATCTTGAAGTCATACTCTCTAAGCAATTCTGGCCAATGTCGTTGTCATGCATTTAGGTCTCTTTGCGTAAAGATGTGTTGTAGTCCACAGTGGTTAGTCTTTAGTTCAAATTTTCATCCAACAAGGTAATGTCTCCAAACCTTCAAGGCATATACGATGGCCAATAACTCTCAATCGTGCGTTGCGTATTTCTCCTCATGTCTTCTCAGTTCCCTCGAGATGTAAGCGATCACTCGTCCATCATGCATCAAGACTTTGCCTAAGCCTTCCTTGGATGCGTTAGTGCATACCAAGAAGTCTGCGTCCATATCAGGGACCTTTAGTATCGGTGTTGTTGTCAACAGCTCCTTGAGCCTCCAAAATGATTTCGTGCATTTCTCAGTCCAAAAAAACTTCTTGTTTCTCTTTTGCAATTTCATGATCATATTTTCTATCTTCGAAAATCCCTCGATGAATCCTTGATAGTATCCTGCTAAACCCATGAAGATATGCACTTCTGGGACATTCATCGATGCAGGCCATTCCATAATAGCCTCGACCTTTGCTGGATCCATGGCAATACCTTTGCCGAAGATGACATGCCCTAAGTAGTGAATCTCCAATTAATAAAAGGATCATTTGGACAACTTCCCATACAATTTTTTCTCTCACAAACACTGTATTACCAAGCGTAAGTGCTCTTCATGCTCCTCCGTCATCCGAGAGTAAATCAAAATATTGTTAATGAATACTTGGATGAACTTGTCAAAGTACTCGCGGAACACCTCGTTCATCAAACTCATAAATACCCCTAGGGCATTTGTCAATCCAAATGGTAAAACAGTAAACTCGTAATGTCCAAACCTTTTATTAAAGTTTTTCTTAGGGACGTCATCCTCCTAAATCCGTAACTGGTGGTATCCTGATCGCAAGTCAATCTTTGAGAACATTGTCACGCTCTTCATTTGATCGAACGAGTCATCAATCCTCAGCAACGAATATTGATTCTTGATCGTTTCCTTTTTCAACTAACGGTAGTCAATGCAGAGCCTCTGGTGCAGACCTATTGGCCCTTGGGGTGAGATCCGCTCACAGGATCGTTCTATATGCCCTTGAGCCGGATCGGCTCTTTTGATTCCCACTAGAATCTGCAAAATTTTTGATCCATGGGTTCTTTTCGGCAACTCGCAATCTCATGAGTTCGTGAGTCGTGGCTCCCGACTCTTCCTCCCCAAATTCACAATACCCAAGATCATGAAGTGGTTATAGCCCTTTCTTTCGTTAGCGCCCTCCTTGTACGATCACCGGCTAGGATAAGTGCTAGCACTTCTCGCCTCTTGTGCCTTCGCGAGTTCAAAGGTCCAACCTTGGCACCTTTCCTTCCCAAACCCCCGAGAGACAATATTGACTTTTCTCCTCTCGTTCTCGCTACTCGCGACTTCGCGTCTCGAAGGCTCAAACTTTTGTTCCCTTATCTTCCGAGTCCCTGAGACGCAAGAGGTCAATGGGTTGTTGACTCCTCCAATTGGGTGACATGTGTCCTCCGGTCTACTTCTCGGGCCCACCTTGCGGTTCTGCCATGTGTTTCCTCCATGCTTCACTTTGGCACTTCGCGACTTCGCCTTTCGTGACTTTGGGACTTGGAGCTCCCAAATCTTGAGCTCTCACCCTATGAACCTATGAGTTCACGAGATCCTCTGATCTCTGCCACCTGTCCTCCTCCAATGGATGACTTAGATTCTTTCACGACTTCGCTACTCGCCGCTTCGGGACTTTCAGGATGAAAGTCTCGATCTCTTATCCTCCGATATGCCGAGACGGTGAAATTTCGACACGTCGACTATGTGGGTCCCACGATGGAACTTCCCACCCTTTTTGGATTTCTCAGACTTCGTGACTTCATGAATCCAGATGCTAAGCCTTCAGCTCTTCAACTCACGAAACCCTGAGATGCGAATAAGTGAGTGATATGATGGCCCTTGTTGGCTCAGTTCCTATGGCTCTATTCTCCCCTGAGCTTTCACTTCGAAAAATGCTTACTGTAACTTCCCTGCTCCTCTACACGATTCAATGACTTCTAGAACCTCGTGAATTATCCACGGAGAATTTCAACTGTCAAATTCCCTCTTGACGATTTCTGCGAAATGAACAAAGTGTTCTTTAACAAAACTTGTCCACCCGCGAAATGATATCGATGCGCCTTCTTCCAATACTTCAAGGAACTAAACTTCTTGAGATTTTCTTCAACAACTATGAAGGCCCTATCCTTCCTGAGCTTTATCCAACTCTGAGTCTTAAAGAAGACTCCCGCATGCACTCCTTGCGGTGAATCCTTCAATTACTTTAAAGAATTGAAGTTCCTCGACTCTGCGCACTCCTTGCAGCAGTAGTCCTTCAACAATTTCTTAGGTTCACAAACTCTAAGAATTTACTCGGCCTACGCACTCCTTTCATGGCTCCTATGCTCAAATTGCACTTCCGCGAGAATGAGAACAGTTGTTATCCCTCCTGAGCTTTCAGAGATAAACCTCTAAACTCTTGTCAACGCACTCCTTACGGACAACTTCACTGCACTCCTTGCAGGAACTCTTGCTCAGATAGAGAAACAATTGAAACTCACTCCTTACTCTCTCTCAGACTTCAAACACAAAGCATGAAATTATATACACATCATATAAAGAAAATGTATAACAGAAAGTAAACATCCATGAGCATAACATTCAACATGCATACCTAGAGAACAAATATGACACCATGAATTTGAATCGAATCTCTTTCTATTAATTCAAATCTCTGTACATGGTTGTTTTCAACTACAACTCTCTGCTCTCTTCTCTATGATCTATGCTCAATTAACATAATAATATTACAACTATACAATGAGGGTGTCTATATCCGTTTTCCCTCTTGCGCTCTAAAATTGTCAAATCTAAAATTAAATTCTATCTACCTACATTCATTAATTTAAATGCCTCTTAGTCCTTCAGACGAGAGCGGGATGCTCAATGTCTGATTATAGTCAAAGAGTACGCTCTTTCTTAATTATATCATTTAAGTTTGGTGAATCCAACTTCAAAAATGTTTCAAACAATTCATCATGTGCCCAAAATGCATTGGTGTGTGCCCCACGCTCGCTTGTTGTTGGCGATGCTCTTGCATCATACTCCCTCGCTTGAAAATTTTCATGGGATCCTGTCCATGAGATATCACATGGTCTGTGCATTCCTATGGATCTCTGTTTCATTTTCCCAGTTGGCATCTTCAACTGGATGTCCCTTCCACTTGACCAAGTATTCAAAATATTATTTTCTCCTAGTCCTCTTGCTAACTCTTTTGTCCAGTATACTTTCCATCTCTGGCTTCTCGGCAACTGGCATCTGTTTTGTCCACTGAATCTCTAGTTGTTCACTACCTACTCCTGCTTCCTCATCTTTGTATGGGTACAAATCTGAGACATTGAATATCAGAGAAATTCCAATCTCGTCGGGTAATTCAATCTCATAAGAATTTGCCCCAAATTTCTTCAAGACCTTACATGGTCTGATCTTCTTGATCTCCAATTTGTTATATGTCCCCTTCAGGGATCTTTCCTTTCTCAGATGTGCCAGAATCAAATCACCAACCTCAAATTGAAGTTGTCTCTTGTGTTTATCTACTCTGCGCTTATACTCTTGGCTCAAGTTCTTCAATCGCTCCTTCACCTGGTTGTGAAGTTACTTCATCGCTTCTACGAAATCCTCTGCACTAGCACTCCTAGTTGCATTTTGTTTTGAATCTCTCAATTCAGATACTCCTCTTGGTTGCATCCCATAAAGAATCTAGAATAGACTCTTCCCTGTGATTTTGTTTATTGAATCATTATAAGAAAATTCCACCTGTGGCAGAATATTGTCCCATTGACTGTGGTGTTTTGTCACCAAGCTCCTTAGCAATTCTCCCAAGCTTATGTTCACAACTTCTGTCTATCCATCCATCTAAGGATGATAATATGAACTGAATGACAAGTTTGTTCCTAGATTTTTCCATAAGGTTCTCTATAAGTGTCCCACGAACTTGGTGTCTCGATCCGAAACTATGCTCCTTGGTAAGCCGTGAAGTCAAATGACTTCCTTGAAAAACAGATTCGCAATGTGAGTTGCGTCATTGGTTTTCTAACATGGTATGACGTGTGTGATTTTAGAAAATCTGTCTACAACTACAAATATTGAGTCAAAACCTCTTTGTGTTCTCGGCAGCCCCAATATGAAGTCCATGCTGACTGCATCCCATGGCCTGTCAGGTATGGGTAACGGTTGATAAAAACCTACATTATGTCTCTTCCCTTTTGAATGTTGACAAATTCTACATCTGTCCATGAATATTTTGACGTCTTCTCGCATTCCTGGCCAAAAATATGACTCATTCAACTTTGTGAACATCTTGTCATGACCGAAATGTCCGGCCAATCCTCCACTATGTTTCTCCTTCAGCAAATTCTCCCTCATGGAGCATTTTGGAATACAAAGTTGATTACCTTTAAACAGTAATCCTTCCTGGATCATGTATTCTTCCCATTGGCTTCTATCCCTGAGAATTGGATTCTCAGCTACTTCATACACCTCTTTAAAATCTGGATCATCTCTGTACATGTCCCTGAGATCATCAAAACCCAATGTTTTGACTCTAAACTCCTGCAATAGCAAACATTTCCTGCTCAAAGCATCAACAACTTTGTTAGCAGTTCCATAAATATGTTTAATCACAAAAGTGAAATTTTTCATATATTCAACCCATTTAACATGTCTTTGATTCAACTTCTCCTGTTGAGTCACAAATTGTAATGCATGATTATCGCTATACAATATAAACTCTTTAGGAATTAAGTAATGTGTCCATTTTTTCAATGCCTGGATAATAGCATAGAATTCCTTATCATACGTGGAGTATTTTATCTTGGCTTCATTCAGCTTCTTGCAGAAGTATGCTATCGGCCTATCTTCTTGTCTCAAGATTGCCCCTATTGAAAATCCACTTGCATCACATTTTACTTGAAAT
>JASDQU011442491.1:8908-21810 GCA_032191745.1 Picea mariana | reverse complement strand
GCTACCAACAGATTCATATGAAAGAAGAAGGCATTCCCAAGACTTCATTAAGAACTCATGAGGGTCATTATGATTTCTTGGTTTTTCTCTTTGGCCTTTTTAATTCTCCCTCTACTTTTCAAAGTCTCTTGAATCATATATTCCATCATTTCCTTCGTTATTTTGTCTTGGTTTTCTTTGATGATATTCTCATCTATAGAAAAACTTGGCAAGCCCATCTTGCCCACGTGGATCAAGTTATATCTCCAACTATTGTCACGCCACAAAATTTATCTTAAGTAATCTATATGTGTTTTTGGATCCTTTGAAGTTGATTACTTGGGACATATTGTCAGCAAGGATTGTGTCAGGGTGAATCCGAAGAAAATCGAAGCTATGTAGGATTGGTCGCGCCGAAAAACTCTTAAAAGTCTCCATGGCTTCCTAGGTTTAACGGGATATTATCGCAATTTTGTTAAGAATTATGGAAAAATTTCAGCTCCCCTCACAACGCTCTTTAAAAAGAATGATTTTAGTTGGACTCCAGTATCTGACCATTCCTTCCAAGCTTTGAAAGTGGTTATGTGCACTACTTTAGTTCCGGTTCTCCTTGATTTCAACAAGACCTTTGTATTTAAGTTTGATTCATCGGAGAAAGGTGTTGGGTTGTACTCATGCAATATGGTAGACCTTTGGCCTTCACCATCAAACAATTATCCAAGCCTCATTTTGGTCAATCCACCTATGAAAAGAAAATGTTAGTTATTTTGCATGTTGTGGATCTCTTGCATCCTTATCTCTTGGGGCAACTCTTCCAAATAAAAATTGATGATCAAATCCTCAAGTATATTTTGGAACAAAGAATTTCTTCACCGCAGCAACAAAAATGGCTAAAAAATTTGTTTGTATATGACTATGAGATCATATAAAAAAAAAAGGAAAAGAGAATGTGGTGGTTGATACCCTTTTGAAAAAATATGGAGAAGATGGGTCCCTTTTTTCCCTCTGTTTCATTATAGGAGATTGGCTTCAGGAGGCTTGCCAAGAATGGTTGCAAGAACCCAAGCTTTCAAGACTGATCCAAACACTGCAGTGGGATCTGCAAGCTTCTCACATGTACTCGTGGCACCAGGAAGATATTCATTATAAAGTTCACTTGTATTTGAGAAAATAGTCAAACCTTAAATCCACCATACTCTCAAAGTTTCATGGTTCACCTACAGCTAGGAATTCTGGTTTTACCAAAACCTATGAATGGGTCAAACATTCTTTTTTTCTGGGATGGCATGAAACTGGACATTCACACCTTTATGGTTGAATGTGATACATGTCAACGCAATGAGGGAGAGACTGTCAAATCTCTAGGCACACTCCAACCACTTATGATCCCAACTACTATTTGGATAGATATTTCTATGTACTTCATTGTTGTCTTACCTAAATCTGAAGATAAGTTAGTCATCATGGTAGTAGTGGATTGTCTTTCCAAATATTTTCATTTATGTGCTCTTCGACACCCATTCATAGCATCCACAATGGCTCAAATTTTTATGGATAATATATTCAAACTCCATAGCATGCCTCATTCTATTATTTATGATCGTGATCCAAATTTGACCAGCACTTTCTGGAAAGAATATTTCCGACTCTAGGGAACCCACTTTCATCTTAGCACCACATATCATCCCTAGACTAATGGAGAAACTGAAGCAGTCAAAAAGTGTTTGGAAACATATAAGAGGTGTTTTTCATATGACATACAAAATCAATGGGTTGAGTGGTTACCCCCCATTAAATGGCGGTACAACACTTCTTACCATTATGCCACTTGCATGACTCCCTTTGAAGCAGTCTATGGAAAAAATACACCTTCAGTTCTATCCTACATGCTCAGTGTCTCCAAGGTTCAATAGGTGGATCAAACTCTTACATTTTGCATGGAAATCCTCCATACTCTCAAAGACAATTTGGTCATGGCTCGAAATTGCATGAAACAACAAACAGAGCAAGGTTGTTATGAAAGTGAATTTGTTGAAGAGGACCAAGTGTTTATTTGTCTACAACCTTATAAGCAGAATTCACTCAAAGCCCAGCACTGTCAAAAAATCTCTCCCAAATTCTATGGTCCTTATCTTATTCTCAAGAGAGTGGATCCCATGGCCTACCAATTAGAGTTTCCCATTCACTCTAAGCTCCACCTTGTTTTTCATGTTTCCTGCTTAAATAAATTGCTAGGAATAGATGCCATACTCAGACTAGTCTACTTGAGTTGGATGAAGAAGCTTCCATTTGGTTGTGACAATAGGCAGTCTTGGACCAGCACAAGAATCATCTATGCCAATGCAGGATCAAATAATTTTTAGTTCAATGGAAGGACACACAGCCAGAAGATACCACATGAGAGTCGGCTACCATTCTGTAGCAATTTCCTCATCTCAAGCCTTGAGGAAAAGATTGTTTTTAAGGGGGAGAGAATGTTAGGTACCTAACCTCCCTAACCCCTCATGTAGGTAGAATAATATATTTTCCATGTAATAAAGGTCGATATTAATAAGGCCTAGTCATAAGGAAGAATAAGTCAAACGTAAGAAGACGTAATAGAAGCTTCCACTTCTAGAAAGATATTCTTCTAGATTTCTATTTTCATAGATATAATTAGTATAAATAGGAGTCGAGGGCATGAGAAGTATTTTTCTTTATAATTATTGTAATAGAGCACTGCTTTTCTAGAGGTTTCCACCTCGAAGAGGCAAGTGAACATTGTTTCCTTTCAACAAAAGTATTATTTTGGTGTTGTGGTTTCATATATTGTGTTGTTCTGTTGTTATTCTCTACAGTATTTATGATTTATAATATTATAATAGATCCGGTACCTAAAAACTTATTAAAGTAAATTTCTTTTATTAATTAATTATGTAATTAGTTAATTGAATTATTTTAGAAAATACTAAAAGTTATCATGCATGCAATCTTGGAATGTAATTCTAAATATCAAGTGAGATTAGAAATAGATTATAACTCATGATTATAAAAGCATGGCTAGGGTGAAGGAGAAAGACACTTGAAAGACTCAAGGAGACTAATACTTGAGAGCATGGATCAAGAAGGAATTTTATTCAAGGAGATCTTGGATAGGGAAGGAGAAGGACTTTCATCTAGAGATCAGGTCAAGGAAAAGAGAGAACGGAGGCTTACGTAGGTGGGTTTCAATCTCAGGAAGCCACAGAAGAGTGTCGGATCATACGGAGATTGTCATACAATTTTTCCATATGGATACACGGTTCACAATGTAGACAGTGGTGTATATACATCATTCTTAAGAATTTGAATTATGTATGGCTTGAAAAGCATGCCAAAACTGGTCGTACAGCAAGTCAGACCTTGTCAAGTTAGTCTGCAGTTGTATTTCTCTTAGTGGGCCATTATCCTTGTTATGGGAGCCTTGATTTTAGCATAATAAAATCATTCTCATCACTGCATTTCCCTYCAGTTTTTTTCCAGGGGTTTAAATCCGAAAATATTAGTGTTTATATGTCCTTGATTTGGTTTCCTTATTTATGCTTTTGATGCATKTTTTGTTGATTACTCAGTTGTGMTTTTAGTAGCTAAAGTGATTTTGTTTTTTACTAATTGTCAGGTGTTGAGTAGGAAAAATTTAAACATGGTATTAGAGCAGGTTCTCTGAAGGGAATTCATATCCATAGGAGATTCATAACCAGCAGGAGGAAATCAAAGGACATTTTTTTGGGGGGGGAGGGAATCATACTAAAGYAGTGATATGTTTYTGTAGGTGTACAGAGGCATATGTGATTCAAAGAAGACATAGCCATGTACATACAMAATTTCCATTAGTTTGAATCACGTATATACACAATTTGCAGTGTTGACAATCAAGTACATTTCGTGCAGATCTATACAGGGAAAGTTTTTCAGCAGCAGGTTATTTCCAAATTAGTTTATCAGGTCTTAGGGATGGAAATAACATTGTTGAGAGTTTAATATAGATTGGATGGAGACTCCAACTTCCTATCTTGGAAAGAAAGAGTGACTTTGGTGTTGAAGGAGCATGAACTTTGGGAGTTAGTGGATAAAGCAGTTACTCCTCCGACAGATCTGACAGCTTTAGATGCTCACCAAAAGAAGGAGATCAAAGTAGAAAGGGTCCTCCTAGATTTAGTGAAGGATCATCTAAGCCCTCATCTAAATGAGAAGAATATGGAAAAACAGATGTTCGATTCCCTAGTAAGTTTATTCCAGAGAAAGAAAATTAATAGGAAGATGGTATTAAGGAATAAACTCAGATCGGTTCAAATGTCTAGATCAGATAATGTTACCAATTGTATCATGAGGATCACATAGGTATGTGATCAGATTGCACCCATAGGTGAGAAAAATGAGGATGAAAATCTCATAAATGTGGCACTGAATGGTCTTCCCAAGTCATGGGAACCATTTTTCAAAGGCATTTGAACTAGGGAAAATATCCCATATTGGAAGAGACTTTGGGATGACTACATCCAGGAAGAGACCTAGGAGGAGTCGAAGGGAAGCAAGCAGGGAGGTAGTGAAGAGAACTTGGATATTTTAGTAATACAAGGAGGGGAAAAGAAAAGGGTTTTATAAAGAAGGGTAATAGTGATGGAGGATCATCATAGCTAGAGAAGAAGAAAGACTTCAGCAAAATCAAGTGCTTCTCATGTCATAAGAATGGACATTATACATATCAGTGTCTGTAGAAGAAGAAGAAGGGTAATGGAAATATGCAGAAAGTAGAATCAACAAAGATGCGGCTTGATGAGTTTGTAGTGAAATTTGAGAAGGATTACTCATTGGTTTATTTCCTTTCTACTAGAACAACAGTGAGGAGTGATTGGTTCTTCCACAGTGGTGCATCTCATCATATGACGGAAGAACAGAATCTATTTAGCATTCTCATGGAGAGAGACTCAAAGGTTCATGTGGATATTGGTGATGATGTTAGGTATGCAGTAAAGGGAGAGGGAACAGTTACATTCCATCTTGATTCAGGAAGTTTGTTTGATTCCCATGATGTGATTTACGTACCAGGTTTGAAGAAGAATTCACTTTCAGTCTCGTCTATGGAGGACATGTATTTTKTCGTTACTTTTCATAGAGTCCAGGTACTCATACATCCAGATAAGKMTATCCCAGAGAGTGCAGTGGTCATTGGGGTTATAGAAGGCACTTTATACAGGTTGTGGGGTAATCATGTTTAGGATTTGGTACATGACAGTGAAAACCTATGTGATTTGTGGCACAATAGGTTGGGACATCTACACTATAGGGCATTGTCAATTCTGAGGGGGATTATTACRAGTCTTCTAAAGTTCAGGATTATGCAGCAAGGAGTGTGTAGAGGGCGTGCACTTGGAAATAATTCCAAGGCTTCTTTTCCTAGCAGTGAGAGTAGGTCCAAGGGGATATTGGATCTTATTCACWCAAATGTGAGTGGGTAAAAGTCAACAAMATCATTACAAGGATCGTCATACTATGTGACGTTTATTGATGATTTTTCTAGGAAAACCTGGATCTTAATTATGAASACCAAGGATGAATTATTCGGTTAGTTTTAGGAGTTTAGGGCTCATGTAAAGAACCRGACAGGTAAGAAGATCAAGGTCTTGAGGTTAGATARTGGGGGAGAGTACACCTCTAATGACTTCAAGGATTTATGTAAGAAGACAGGGATCAAGATGGAGTTGACAGTCTCATACAACCCTCAGCGAAATGGGGTTGTGGAGAGAAAGAATCATTCCATCATCGGTTCTACCAAGGCTATGATACATGATCAGGAGTTTCCCATGTTTTTATGGGCAGAGGAATTTAATACAGTGGTGTATCTGTAGAACAAGAGTCCTCACAGGATATTGGGGGACAAGAATTTGAAGGAGGCATTCTCAAGGGTGAATCCAGAGACAGGAAATTTGATTATCTTTGGATATCTAGTTTACACCCATGTTATTTTGAAGAAGAGAATGAAGTTGGAGCCTTTAGGACAAAAGGGTATATTTTTGGGGTACAGTGAGACCTCAAAGGATTACAGGATCTACATTCCAGTGCAGAGGAAAACATTTGTGAGAAGTGATGTTAATTTCAAGGATAACTTATCATCTAGGAGTACTGGAGAGTCATCGAAAATGACAAAGGATGAGGAGCAGCAGACTCTAAGGGATGAGTAGTAGTAAGTGGTTCAGACTTTAGGTGGGGAGGAGTTAGCCCCTTCTAGTTCTGTTAGGAGACCCAAGTGGCTAGTATAAAATTTGAGGGGTGTTGATGAGGCTCCTAAGAGTGTGGTCATAGATTCCAGGCCTCTAAAGAAGTTTTCAAACTATATGGAACTTCTGAGTAGCATCATTGATGTTGATCCTTCTAGTTTTGAGGAAGTGGTAGATCAACAGGTATCGCAGGATGCCATGGTAAAGGAGTACACCTCTATTATGAGTAATGATGTTTGGGACATAGTGTCGAGACTGGAGGGGAAGTTAGTTTTGAGTTCCATATGTCTCTACAAGATCAAGCATGTTGCAGATGGTAGCATATAGAAGTTCAAAGAAAGTCTTTTAGCAAGAGGGTTCTCCCAGAAAGAGGGAGTGGACTAAGATGAGACATTTTTTCTAGTCTCTAGGTATTCTTCTATTCGAGTTGTTATTTCTATTGCTTCAGTTATGAGGTGGAGGATACATCAAATGGATGTGAAAACAATGTTCCTCAATGGGATCATTGAGGAGGAAGTATACATAGAGAAACCTCAGGGATTTGAGGTACATGGGAGGGATTCTCATGTGTGTAGGCTTAGAAAACCTTGTACAGACTCAAACAGTGACCCAGGGTATGGTATTACAATATCGATGGATACTTGCAAAGTATGGGATTTACCAAGAGTAAGGTGGATCCTAACATGTACTTCATACTTGTTGGAGAGGATCATCTCATCTTGGTTTTGTACGTTGATGATTTATTTCTCAGAGGTGTAGAGGAGATTATTACAAGGTGAAAAGCATATTTGGCTAGTGAGTTAGAGATGAAGGAAATTTTCTTGGTGCATTATTTCTTGGGGTTAGAGGTATGACAAGTATTGGAGAGAGGTATTCCTTGTACAAGGGAATTATGCAATAGAGATATTGAGGAGATTTAGGATGGAGGATTGTAAATCGATGGCTACACCTATGATTATCAATCTGAAGAAGGTGATCACTTCATATTCATAGTTGGTGGATCTCATGAAATACAGGAAGCTGATAGGGTCCTTGATGTATTTGGTCAACACTAGGTCGGATATTTTTTGTTGTGAACACCTTGAGTCAGTTCATGGTAGATCCTAGGCAAGTTCATTGGACCAAAGCAAAGAATGTGCTTAGGTACTTGAGAGGTATAGTGGAGTATGGATTGAGATATCTTGGAGGAGATGGAGTGGAGTTGCAGGGATATACAGACTCGGATTGGGAAGGAAGTGCAGTAGAAAAAAAGAGCACCTCGAAGTACTCCTTAAGCTTGGTATTAGCAGTGATTACTTGGTTTGGTAGGAAGAAGATTTTTGTATCACTCAGTTCAGTAGAGGTAGATTATATGGCAGCAAGTATGACTAGTTGTGAAGCCATTTGTCTTCACAAATTATTTACAGGTTTATTTGGTCAAGAGTTGGAGCCTACGGTGATATATTGTGATAATCATAGTTGTATCAAACTCTCTAATAATCTAGTATTCCATGACAGGTCCAAGCATATTGAGATCAGCTATCACTTCATTTGGGATAGGATCCAGAAGGGAGCAGTGAAGCTTTAGTATGTTTCCATATATGAGCAGGTTACAGATATTATGACCAAGCCCTTGGAGAAAGGAGAGTTTGTGTTCTTCAGAGATAGACTTGGAGTGGTGCTGAATACCTTCCTTGCTAAGAGGGAGTGTTGATGTTAGTGGTAGCATCGGAGAGGTATTTTCACACAGGTATATGTGTCTATACATGTGGAAATATTCCAAAGCCTTCTACTCTTGAWTTTACTTTAATTAAGAGAATTATTAAAATAAATTTATTTTATTAATTAATTATGTAATTAATTTATTTATTTAGTTTAGAAAATGTTAAAATTTAGCATGTAATTCTAAATATCAAGTGATATTATAAATAGATTATAACTCACGATTATAAAAGAAAGGCTAGTTTGAAGGAGAAAGACACTTGACATACTCAAGGAGACTAGATACTTGAGAGCTTGGATCAAGAAGGACTTTGATTCAAGGAGATATTGGATAGGGAAGGAGAGGAAYTTCCATCTAGAGATCACGTCAAGGAGAATAGAGAACATAGGCTTACGCAGGTGGGTTTCATTTTGATGAAGCCACAAGAGAGTGTCGGATCATACGGATCTTGTCGTACAAGTTTTTTTTAYGAATACGTGGTTCACAATGTAGAAATTCACATATATACGTAATTCACAAGAAGGAGAACCATGTATGCCTCGAAAATCATACCATAACTGGTCTTATAGTAGGTGATACCTTGTCAGGTTAGTCTGTAGTTGTATTTCTCTCAGTGGGTCATTATCCTTGTTACGGGAGCCCTCATTTTAGCATAATGAAATCATTATTAGCACTGGTTTTTCCTCCAGGTTTTTTCCAGGGGTTTATACTCCATGTTAATCCCTAGACAAAGCTCATTTTATGTATAAACCCCCTTATTAATCCCCTTATTGAATTATTTCATTTCTTGTGTTATATTTGTATGTAAGATCTAAACCCCTTCATCGCACCTTTTCATTATAATTGTACCCTTTGTCTCCTATATATATACCAAGGAGAAATAGTCTTAGGATCATCTTATCTCATCTCATATTGTATTATGAATTGGATATATTTTAAAAGGTGGTTTCCCCCTTGAAGTGGACTGTAATTCATTAACTTTTTATCATTTTTAAGGTTTTGGATCATAACATCTTCTTGACTCAGTATTTTTATTATGGGGATTATTGCATCTGATGTAAACACTGAAACAACTATTCATGGAATTTAATCCAGAATATCTCATATTAGTCACTATCAAGATCTGAATATAAAATAGTATCTTTCACAACCCTAAAAATATTGTGACGTAACTCATCCTCCTACCTTATGAATGCATCACACTGCTTTTCCCACCATTTGTAAACATTATACTTGTAGATCCAATGAGGTATCCTCTAAAAACTCCCTCTAAATCTCGGTCCTGGCAATAGAACCATTTGTTGGTGCAAAATCAAGACTAGGGTTCTAGGAAAATACCAACAAAAAGATTTTGTTGTAGTCTAGGAACATTGGCATATTCAACCTTCCACAAGGGAAGGAGGTCTCACCTGAAGCATAGCCAAGACTTGTATGATTAAGGGATTTATAAAGAAAGTGGCATCATATATATTTATACAATACTCATACCCATAGTCTAACCATTGAAATCAAGTTGTGACATCATTCAAATAATAATGGGAAAGGAACAAGAAAATACATAATAGAAATACATATCCATTCATAGCATGAAAAATAACCATAAAACAAATTTTGAGGCCCAAAATCATATCATTTGATTAGTTGCAACAACAAAAATACTTCATACATTTCGGATCTAACAGATCATGCCTCAAAACACATAGATCTTCAATACACTATCCCACTGGGTGAGATCCAACTCTTACAATACTCTTACATGATTCATCATAGACTCAAGACTCGCCATAGATACAATAGCAGTACCAACACCAGAAAATACCCAACACTAGTAATAATAATATTAACATTTTTCCCTTTACATTTCCATTTTCTTTATACTTGTGTGCCTTTGACAAAGTTGATTGTCTAAATCAAATTTTCTTTTGTCTATGCCCAATATTTCTTTGATCCACATGCAGTATTACCTTTTCCACTTCTTTTGAAGCTTCCATCTGCCATACAGTGCACTTGAATTTTTCCACCCCTTACTCATCCTTATCGCTTTATCCAAAAATGAAGGGCCCAATAATTATCATATTAGTGCTTTTATAGTTACAAGGCTCTCTGACTTACAAAAACTCAAGGATATACAAATAGTACAATCTTCCATAAATGAGTAATTTTTCCTCTATCTCATCATTCTCTCTCATAGTTGACCTATGGGTTACTTTGTTGTTTCTTGCCTCTATAAAACCTCTAGTACAACCTTTATTGCCTCAAACAGATCAAACCCATCTTCCATTACTAATGTTATCTTTATTCTTGTGCATCCAGGTAGGTGGAAGGCCAACAATCTCAATAAATGATTTAGTACCATATGTCCAATAGGTAGTTACAGTCTTCCTCTTTTTGCCTCTCTTGGGTGTTACACATTATTTTTTTCATCCCTATTAACGTTAATGATGTAAACCTATATGTTGTCTCCAGAGGGGTCAGTGGCCTGAATTCCTGAGGAAAGAAGGGAGAAGAACTTTTCCTGAGAGATGAAATCATATTTTCCTTTGTAAAAACCCTAATAAAGAGGATCGTCGCACCTTTTCCAGTTATAGGGGTGGGACGATCCCAGATCATCTCATGTTGCACTAAACTTGGACTGTGATGTCATCGCACTCTGCTCAGTTATAGGGGTGCGACGATTTTTATACGTGGGAAAAGAGAGCATCTTCTCGATGCTTATAGAAGGAGAAGTTTCTATGGTGAGGTGGCCTCAGATCGGTTTGGATCTTACTCGCTTTTCTGATTTAGTGGGATCATCCTAACCTCCTCACCTTATCCTCTTCATATTATAAAAAGAGAGGAGCTCTCATGGAGAAAGTTTCGCTGGATTGGAAATTTAGCTTGTGTTTTGTAGCTTGGAGTTTTTGGAGCTTGTATATTGGCTTTGAGATTTGTTTTGTCAAGATAGATTGTGAGTAGCTATCAGATCTATAGTCTCAGAATCCATGGAGTAGAAGTCTGTGGGAAGCAAGGAACTATTGGAAGGAACCTAACAACATTAAGGCATCTAGTTGTATCTTTAATACAGATATACTTTTTTTTCCTATATGAATGTTATTTTTCTATATTGTATGATTCCTTGATCACATACATAGTTTCATATCGAATAGACTCTATTATTCTTGTCTTCATTGGCTTGTGTTTCTTTGTAGATATTTCTCCATAAGCCTTGCGATGGATCTTGGATTGCATTGGCAAAGTCAGATCTTCGATATTTAAAAGGTATGTTCTAGATCCATTTCTCATTTGATAATTGAAATCTAAGGAAAGAGTAGTGTATTGTCTTGTTTTGTTCTAGTTTTTTAGTGAAGCTAGGGAGATCAGTTTGTGTCTGCACTTACCAAATAGTCCAACAACAAAATTGGTGACCATACTGGGGAATGGATTGTTTTCCTAGTTTGTCTTGATTTATTGCTTTGATTGCATGGGTTTTGTTTTCTGAGTCACTAGGAGATCCAGCTGAACTCTTTGACTGTTTGAATTCACTAGAAAACCTTCATACTTTTTATTTTTTTCCATTTTTCCTTTGATCGTCGCACCCTGCTTTGAGGGACAGTGCGATGATCTAGGATCGACACACCCTTACCTTTGTTGGATTACTGAGAGGGGGGGTGAATCAGTAATAGAGAAATTTAATCCTTTTTTACCATATAATCCAAGTGTTATATCAATGAAGCATTATCATCCAATAACTGCAGAGTAAATAAGCAATGAACAAACATACACATACACAGTACACTAGTGTTTTACGTGGAAACCCAAATCGGGAGAAAACCACTGAATGCTTTTTCTTATATTTCTTGAAGAATTACATTCATTGGAAGCACCAACTTCCTTTGTTTTCAAGCTATAACTGGAAGGAGGCTCCAACCCCCTTGTTTCTCAGGCTACAACCTGAGGGAAGCTCCAACTCCCCAATTCTCTGGCTACAACCAGAAGGAGGCTACAACTCCATATGTTCTCCGGCTACAACCACCTGTCCTTGCCCCATCCTGCCACCATGAAGTAGACGTAGAATGATGGAACCACTATCAACCTATCACTGTGAGATATACCTCTGTAAACCTGTACCAATAAATATGAACCATGCATCAACCATGCATCAACCTATACCTCAACCTGTAATCAACATGTACCATAAACAAGTGCATCAACCATGCACCAACCTGTACCAAATAACCTATAATCAACCTATACCATAAACAAGTGCATCCAAACATGTACCAAGTATGTACCAATCATGTGTCAACTACTCATCAACTATGACTCGTCAATATGTACCAACATCATCAACTATACACATCATGTATGTGCCAACTCATCAACTACTTGTCTCAACCATGTACTCAACATGTACCTCAACCAAAAGACCTCATCAATTTCATCATACAAATCTGATTTGTATCTCTGTAATAGACCTGGTGTATATGATCACATTCCTGCAAACCTTCCTTAACTTCAACAACAAGAGACTAGAATTTTCATCAAACTTTTCTTTAGTCTCACATGCCTAGTTTTGGATTAGTCAACAACCCTAACTTGAAGTAATCATAACTTTGTACCTGTAATGTATAAAGATATGAAATTGATACACAATTTCCGTCAGTTTTTTTTATGCAATTCCTCCAGGTGTCACTACTTGGAACCTCTTAGAAAAGGAGTTATAGCAAAAATGGCATACATTGTTGAATTCTAGCTTATTCTAGAGAGCGACCTTGTAGAGCATGCCCCGCACGGAATATTTGTTGAATTGATATAAAACTGTGACACAGCATACTAAATACTGTACCCTAACCAACACATTTGTTTTTACTGAATTTTTATCTGTTATGAATAAGTTATGACGTTTTTACCCGAAACACTTGTTTCTGACTAGTTTCAGGACTAGCCACAAACCCTATTTTCCATGGAGTGTAACTCCAAAAATACAATGACCCACAAGATGAATT
>JASDQU011442490.1:0-13233 GCA_032191745.1 Picea mariana | reverse complement strand
ATAGAGAGTCAGGGATTCAGAGGTCAGGATATCCGTGACCTTTGGAGTCTCAAACACCGGAGGGATCCTAGCCATTCATTGGTGGGACACGTGTTAGGAATCCGGAGAAAGTTGGGAATCGGAGAATCGGGGGTTCCGAGTACATGTGAACTGTGACATTGCAAACCCCGAAACCTCGATGGAAAGCCATAAGGTAGTGGTCTCATGGAGAATGGTCGCATGGACCAAAGGGCATAGCCAAAGGGGCTAAGTTCGGTAAAGGATCTCATCAGAGATCGGGAGTTAGAGAAGGCAGAGACTCTCGACAACGGGGAGTGTGAAACCCCAAACCCCGATAGAGAATCGGGATAACCACGGTCAAGGGCTGAAGGCCGTAAGGGTGAGGAAAAGGACCTGTGGATTGGGTATTTGCACAGTGATTCCTGGAGGAATCAAAAGAGCCAATTCAGCTCAGCAGAAAGGGAATTTAAATGATCCTGTGAGCAGGAGGTTAGGTGAGAGACCCTGCGGGGTAAGAAGGACCTCGCCTGCATCAAGTGGTATCAGAGCTGGAAATTCTTTCTTGTATATTTCAGGCAGGAAGAGGTAGAGCAGAAGAAAGCACCTTGATACACATTAAGTGGTATCAGAGGGGGAATCTGTTTGTATTTTTGCAGACAGAGGAGCGGAAGAAGACAGAGTTACTAAAGACTCTGTAGGCGATTGTTTGCAAGTAGGCAACAGTCGAGAAGACAGTCAGGGAGACTGTAAGGATGAGACTGGTGGAACTCTTAGTGCAGAGTGACATCAGTAGATCTGCCAGGAAGGAAAACAGAGACAGCGCCATGGCTACTAAAGACCATAGGCACGCTGGGAGGAAGAGCCAAGCAGAGAAGCTTGATGAATTAAGGGCAGATATAGAAAAGCTTACATTGAAGATGCAACAGAAAGCCAAGCCGAAATGGGTGTATGAATGGCCCATGGAAAAAGCCGAAGGCAAGTTGGCCAGTCAAGGAATTGATGGTCAGAAGACAGCGAAAGCTGTTAGCAAGACGGTTGAGGTATGTGAACCTGAGACTGGAAAAGGTCTTGATGATGATGATGATGATGATTGGGATGAATTGGGATCGACTGATGATCTCAAGCACTGTCGGTTGGGCAGATAAGAAGAAATTCTAGTTTCCCAAGAGGGGAACAGATTGAGATCAGTTGAGGGTCTCAAAGACTGTCGTGAGGACAGTCAGAGAATTTCAAATTGCTAGTTGGGCAAGGAAACAAAAATGAGATCGGCTGAAGATCTCATGGACTGTCAGGAGGACAATGATGAAACTTTGCATTGCCAGCTGGGAAATGAAAGGAGATCAGATGAAGATCTCAGAGACTGCCAGGAGGGCAGTGAAAGCATCGAAGACTGCCAGGAGGGCAGCAGAAGCGTGTTAAACTGCCAGGTGGGCAGAGATGAACAATTGAGGCCATCTAAAGGTCTCATGGAGAATTCAATTCAGCAGAGGGTTCTGATGAAGATGGGATCGGTTGATCTCATAATCTGCCAGGGAAGTGGTGGAAGCATCCCATATTGCCAGGTGGGCAGGGATAAGCAGGTGAAATTGAATCAGCCAGGAGATCTGACAGAGCAAGTGAGCTCAAAGGTGAATTTAGATCAGCAGGTGCAGCTGACAGAAGAGGTGAAAGAACATCAGGATGATATCTTGATGATTGGGGGAATACAATTATTCCTACCATCTGCCCAAGAGGAGGCAGAAAATTCTATTGTAAACGCAACAACATCAGTGGAACAGTCACAGTTGATGATGACTAATTTCCATCAAACAGTCACAGTTAAAGAAGAAGAAGAGTTGGAGAAGGCATTTGAGAGTGCCCAAGCAGATGAAGGGAAGAATGAGTGTNAGAAGAGGTGAAAGAACATCAGGATGATATCTTGATGATTGGGGGAATACAATTATTCCTACCATCTGCCCAAGAGGAGGTAGAAAATTCTGTTGTAAACGCAACAACATCAATGGAACAGTCACAGTTGATGATGACTAATTTCCATCAAACAGTCACAGTTAAAGAAGAAGAAGAGTTGGAGAAGGCATTTGAGAGTGCCCAAGCAGATGAAAGGAAGAATGAGTGTTCTGAGGAACAACTCAATAATTTCAGCCAGCAAGTTGAAAGAGCTGTAGCATTTGAGCTGACAACAAAAGAAACAGAAGGAGGAAACGAGCATTCCGAGGAATGGCTCGACATATTCAACATTTCAGCTGAAAAGACTGCAACATGGGAGGTTGCAGAAGAAGAGGATAAAGAGGATAAAGAGGCAGACAACACATATTTTGCTTATCCGTGGGATCAAATTGAAGCCCTGGAGGAAAGGGTAAAAGTGCAGGGCGTGCACATCCAACAGATGAAGTTGGAAACAGATGAAGGCGTGGGAGATCATGATGATCTTCCCAATGGCCAAAAATTTTTGCAGCTGAGGAGACTGCAACAACAGAACCAGCCACTGGAGCAGCTGGATGAGGTGATCGAGGAAATCAGAGAGCTGATGTTGAAGTCAGCAGGCACTGCCAGCAAGGAGCAGCTGGGCAGAAGGAAAGCAGCAGCAGCGCAGTAGAAGTAGCAGCATAATGGAGCAGATGGGAAGCTCCACAGACTTGTTTGGGACCCAGGAGGATTCCAACAGTTACAGGGGAAGCTCATGAGCAGGAGCTCATGATTTTTGTAGCTGTGGAGTATGATGCAGGAGCATCTCTCCATGCAGCCAGCCATCCAGCCAGCCACGTCAGCGTGCACGCATTCAAAGGTTGAAGGGAGGCGCAGCCTCATCCAAATTTGAATTGAATGTAAATTAAATGTCTTAGGCTGGTGAGCCATAAAAGTCGTGCCTTTGCACAGGCTGTAGATAAAATAGGCATTTATTGTAGATCGACTGAGATCTAGTTCTGGATAGCAGACTAGACATCCATTGATTGCAAATTAATAGAGTAGGTGAACCTGGAGGAATGAGCCCTCAGGTAAAAGAGATATTCAGATCTCATTTTGAGTTAGTATGCATGTAGAGCAGAAGAGAGTAGAGAGGATCCAAGAGAGCTCAGGAGCACCTTGTAAAAATATACAGGCATTTGTCATTGTTAATACAAACAACAATTANATAATGGAGCAGATGGGAAGCTCCACAGACTTGTTTGGGACCCAGGAGGATTCCAACAGTTACAGGGGAAGCTCATGAGCAGGAGCTCATGATTTTTGTAGCTGTGGAGTATGATGCAGGAGCATCTCTCCATGCAGCCAACCATCCAGCCAGCCACGTCAGCGTGCACGCATTCAAAGGTTGAAGGGAGGCGCAGCCTCATCCAAATTTGAATTGAATGTAAATTAAATGTCTTAGGCTGGTGAGCCATAAAAGTCGTGCCTTTACACAGGCTGTAGATAAAATAGGCATTTATTGTAGATCGGCTGAGATCTAGTTCTGGATAGCAGACTAGACATCCATTGATTGCAAATTAATAGAGTAGGTGAACCTGGAGGAATGAGCCCTCAGGTAAAAGAGATATTCAGATCTCATTTTGAGTTAGTATGCATGTAGAGCAGAAGAGAGTAGAGAGRAKCCRAGAGAGMTCAGGASMACCTTGTAAAAATATACAGGCATTTKYCATTGTTAATACRAACAACARTTWTTCCTDCATTATTCTRTCTTATATGGATGTCTGTGTGTGTTCCTTTTATATTGTGAATGTAYGHTGTAGTTGTGCATTTGYAGGGTTTGTTTGATTTCAGGGTTGAAGGTCTTTGAGGCTTCATACCAGGAGGGTATGMCAGGACGTTGAGGTTCTGATAGCCGTGCATAGAGGATGCATTTATGAACTCGTAAGGAGTCAGACAGAGACGTGCTGAGGCATAGACTGAAGTCATTAACTCAGGAGAAGAAGACCTGTGAGGTTGCTGAACACCTTAGGAGACAAGGTTGTGTGGCTGAGACACAGTTGCAGATAGAATCACTGAGGATTCTGTAGAGCTCTGCCAAGTGGGCGTTGAGCATACGCACGGGCTGCATCGGAGAAGAACTCCGTTGAGAGTTTGAGGAAGCCCAGAATCGCTGAGGATTCTGAGAACCTCTGCCAGAAGGGCATCGAGCGAGTGCATAGGTTGCACGGAAGAAACCACGGTCAAGGGCTGAAGGCCGTAAGGGTGAGGAAAAGGACCTGTGGATCGGGTATTTGCACAGTGATTCCTGGAGGAATCAAAAGAGCCAATTTGACTCAACAGAAAGGGAATTTAAACGATCCTGAGATTGGGTGAAGAGAGGGATAGGACTCGCCTACATCATTGGTGTGCAAGGTATGGAAGGTATTGGTGAACTTCAAAACTACTTGGCCCCTCTCTTGTCGCAGTGCGGTCCATGTCATGTACTGGTCCTCATAGTTTCCAGCAGGGTAATACTATTCCTTTATCGCATCCACAAAAAAATCCCAAGTGGGATCGACTCCATATATTCCAGACTCCTCTGTGGAACATTTCTCTCAGTAAGTTTCCCACCAATGTTTTACATGAGGGAGAGCTTTAAGGAGTGTGAAGGTGATCTTTTCTTTGTCGGAAAAATTGTGAATAGAGAAATAACCTTCTCGCAGAGTTAACCATTTTTCTAGGGCTTCTGCATCTATCTATCCTTCAAATACAAGAATATCAAAATTAACTTGTACATTGAAAGGCGAAGTGCATCCAAAGTGGTCGCTTGATGAAGATGCGCCTGATGTTATCGATAGGTGTTTAAGAATGTGGGCAAAATTCTCCATCATTTCATCCCTCTGTCGCGTGAGAGCTTGCTCAAGCAATAGATTGATAGGATCATTTGCTCCGTCATTTTCCCTTTCTTCCACCATTGAGGGTTTATTAGGTGTGTGAGAGAGATTTTCTTCAAGAGAGACAAGCTCGAGACCCAACTTTCTATACTCGGACCTCGTCGGGGACATGCACTGAAAAATGTTCAAGAGTAGCCTGCTCTGATACCACTGATCCAGATTATTTTCGGCACGAAAAGAGAGCGTAGATATAACAAAGAAATGCACAAAGATATCACATATATTCAATAATATCGCAGAAATTTATCAGAGATTGAACCATAAACATAGATATATAGTAATACATGATTTCTATTAATGAAAGAAATGTATAGAGACTGTAAAAATACAAAGTGAAAGACTCGCTAGAATGGTGGCAGCTTATCTCTTAGAAGAGATGTGACGGCTACTTGCATTCGCAAGAAGATGATTACAATGAGGCTCTGAAGGCCTTTTTAAAATAAACCAGAATTCCAAAAACCCTAGAAATCCAAAAAACTAACCCTAGGAGATGAAGCACCAAAAGTCATGTGGGCCCCGTTTGGGTAAGTGAGTACATCAACTTCCCGGGGTGGTAACTTTTGCATATGATCTCCGTTTTAGGGGTGTGATAGCTCGTTGGAAAGATATCGTCGAGGAGATTCATTTTGGGGGCTCAATCATGCCTTTGWTTATTATTGAGAACCTCGATCTCAAAAACCTTCATTCGGGCCCTCAAAATGTCCCCGGAAGTTAAAAACTGCTAAAAATAGTAAATTGCCAAATTTGCCAGAAAACTGTTTTGAGCCAGTCAGAAAAGGTGGATGGCCACTGATATCTACCTGGATCAATTGTTCACARAAKAATATCTCCCTGGCCTTAAGACATTGATATTGACTGGAAGAAGTCATGGGCACCGTTTGGGACATTCATGGGTGTCAGGCCTYTTCCTGATCCTGATGAAAGAACTTAATGGAAATGGGGAAGGTGGTTGAAACCTCATTTCACCACATAAATGGAAAGAACGAAAGAACTGGCCATAGAGGCAKACTGTCAGCCCAAATTTCTCCTGTCAATGGATTTTCCTACGAATCCCATACCRATCTGATCTTGCATCTGATAGAAGAATGAAMGTGCAGTCTGACAGAAGAAGATGCAGACGCCTAGCCTTGAATGCAATGACCAGAGCATGCTCCTGCTGGGAGCGAGTTGTTTTGAGTATAAATAGTTAGTTTTGATATTTTGTTAGGGTCGATGGTTGAGCTACGCTCCCGTATTGTAAAGTTATAATGAAGCCTTTGGTTCTCTGGTTATGTATTATTACTTGAGACTTCTTGTTTAATGACAATTAGCTTTATCCTTCGTCTCTTTTGCCTTTGATACTGAAAGTCTCAGGCATGGATGATCCAGTCGAGTTGTTGTAACTATATTGTGATGTATGTTTGATCTCAGTTTGGTTATAATTTCTTTCAGTTTCCTAAAACTCAGAATCAAAGAGGATCTTGTTTCCTGAGTTTTTCCTCCTTAGGTTGTTGGAAGACCGGATGTCCATTGAATACCTCTACATTTTCTCCTCAAATTCTTCATCCTACTCACCCTTACTACAAATTACTGACGAAAGTTAGATCAAGACCTGGTCTACCTGTGGATACCAGCCCAGTTTTCTGAGTTAAAGTGATATTATCCTGATTTTATGTCCATTAGACCCCCCTTAAATTTATTCATTGTGACATACAAACTTATGGGTACTGGGCTTACCTATGATGCAATCCAGAGGTGACCTCTAGTGCTAACATTTTTGGCGCCGTTGCCGGGGACGAATTGAAGATTTTCCCTGGGATATAATGAAAACAAGCTTCTGATTCTAAAGGTGCATCAAATATTAGAACCATTGAAGATTGCAATCTGCACCTGGAGATTCCATTGATGTGAATCCACTGTTTTAGCTGTGGCTTCCAAAATAAGACATACGAGGTATACTCCACAACTTCCTTTAGTGACACTTGAAGCTGACCCAGAGAAAATTATCAGAAGACAAAATACCCTTCAGGAGGGTACTTCTACTGCTGAACCAGGTGATTCTAGTAATTTTCATTATTCTTCTTTGAAAACCCTAGTAGTTGTTTCTCATTTTCCTATTACACCATATGTTGGAGCTTCTAGAAGTTTAAATTTTGGGAGTTTTCCTGCTGATTTCCCCTCTCCCTGTTTCACTACTCCTCCTCCTATTAAAGTTGTTGCTTTTAAAGAGAGGGAAACCTCTGTTCCCTCAAGCCCTATATCTTTTTCCTCAAATCCTCTGCTACTTCCTTTTCCTCCTAGAGGCTCAGTTCCAGCCTCCCTGGTTCACGTTACATCCCCTCCTTGTTATCCTTTAGCCATCATCCCTATGGCAGGTGCTAATCCCCCTAGGAATAGAATGGATGCCATAGTGGCTGCGAGATATGCCCCTCTAGTCTTACCTCAGCCAATGAATTCTCTCCCTGCTGGAGACTACCTGAAATACATGCCCAGATTCACAAGAGAAGAAGATATAACAGCTAAAGAACACCTTGCTGCCTTCTATAGTTATGCAGACAATCTAAATATTGAAAACGAGGATCTGTGGATGAGAGTCTTTGTCCATAGTCTTGATGGTGAGGCTTGGAAATGGTTTAGGGGTTTGGCCCCTGGATCCATTGCTGGGATTGAGGCTTTAGACAATGTTTTCTTAAGACAATGTCGAGATAAAAAATACTTAATGTATTATATCACGAAGTTCGGGTCCCTAAAGAGAAATGAGGGATAATATGTCTCTGATTTCTCCAAAAGATTCAACAAAATGTACAATAAGATCCCCGCTGAGATAAAGCCTACTAAAGCCTTTGCTAAAATAACTTATGCCAGTGCTTTTGACCCTGATTTTTGCCTCTTGTTGAGAGAGAGAAGAGATACTTCCTTGGTTCTTATGCAAGATGCAACCCTAGAAGTAGAGTCCAATGTATTGGCAGTTGACATACTTAGAAATAAAGATGATAGAGACAGAGGAAGGGGGAGATCTAGAACCTCAACCTCTGTTTCCTTTGCATCCCATCCTCAAGTAGATGAATTGACAAAGATGGTAAAGTCTCTTTCTACAGAGATGGAGAAGATGAAATTTGAAGGGAAGCAGAGTTATAAGAGTGCCAAAAATAATGATAATAGAGGTAAATTCAGAAGAACAAATACTACCCCTCAGATACTCCCAAGAGAGCCTAGAAACAGAGATAGGGATGATCATAAATTTCAAACCCCTCTCCAAAATAACCTTGTTGTTGACGAGGAAGGAGAGGAAGAAGAGCCTGATCCTGAAATACATTGTCTTGGAGACACATTCCCTTTCCCCCATTTAACTCAATCTGCATACGAGGAGTCTCTCATGGACAAATAGATAAATGAGCCGAGTAAAGGGGAGAAAACCAATAGTAGTCTAAATAAATATAACCTCAGGTCTAAGAAGAAAGAAGGGAAGTATGACATCCCTGATCAACCTTCTAGAGTAGAGAAGCCTGCTAAAGATGTGACAAACAACAACAAGGAGAAGAAAACATAGAATCCACCATCTGTAGCCAAAGGTCTTGTCCTAGAAGTGAGAGAAATGTTGAAGCCCCCCTCCTATTTTAACTTTGAGCATCAAATTCAAAAGATCAGAATCCATGTACCCCCCTTCAGATCTCATCAAGCACAAAGATTTTAAAAGGTCCCTCTCTAAACTATTGCAGCCCGAGTATTCATCTTATTTCATAGACTCAGTAAACCTTCAAGATGAAAAGACAAAAGTCATTCTAGGTCCCTTGATAGAAGACAGAGATGATCATCCCCTCCCTTCTACACCTCAATGAACATACATGAAAAGGTGCTGCATAATTGTTTGATGGACTCAGGGGCATCTCATAATATCATGCCCAAAACTGTCATGGATGAACTTGGATTAGAAATCACAAAATCTTATCATGATTTGTATTCTTTTGATTAAAGGAAGGTACAATGTCTTGGTGTCATCAAAGATCTGGTTGTGACCTTGTTTCAGTTTCCCATGAAAAGTGTGGTCATGGATATTGTGGTAGCTGATGTTCCCCTCAAGTTCGACAWKCTATTTTCGATATCTTGGATAAAGAGAATTAGGGGAACCTTTAATATGGACCTCACATATGCTACCATTCCTGTGTTTGGGGGGGAGCATAGAAGACTGTACAAARAAGMTCAGTTGGCCTATKTTATTAGTGATGAAGTAGACTTCACCAACCATCCTATTTTTGCACTTGATACTAATTTGGGATCCAGCTTATTGCAGCTCACTGATGCCCCTGAACCCCCTCTTGAAATCAGAAAACAATCCTACACTCTATGAAGATTCTCCTCTGATTACCTTTGTTTGGAAAATGTTCTTTGATGGAGCCTCTTCTAGGGAAGGTGTTGGTGCTGGGGTGGTCTTTGTTCCTCCTGTTCAAAAAATTATATCTCTGCCATACAAGTTAGAATTTGAAGCTACCAATAATGTGGCAGAATATGAAGCTCTTGTTTTGGGTTTGAGGGATGCAAAAGATATGGGAATTAAAGAGATAGTAGTGTTTGGGGATGCTGAGTTAATCGTCCATCAGGTCAAAAATATTTATCAAGCCAAGCACACTCATTTTAGAAGTTATAGAAATGAAGTGTGGGATCTAGTTGACAGTTTTCTCTCGGCTTTCAACATTTCATTTTTTCCAAGAGAAAAGAATGCCATGGCCGATTCTCTGGCTTTTTCTGCAAGTAATTTCAGAGTCCCTCTGCCACCCAAGCTCAGGTATGATGTAGAAGTGAAATATAGATCCTATGTACCTGACAAGGTCAATCATTGGAAAATGTTTGAGGATGATCTTGAAATCAAAAGATTCCTGGAGATGGTTGATGAGTTTTCTGTATTACTCATTGATCAAGATCCTGATTCTGAAATAGATCCTCATGCTGATGTTTTTCTAAAAAAAAATTGTTGATCATCATATTATCCAACTGCCTAGTAATCATATCCCAAAGGGACTTGCTCCTTTGGAAAAAATATTTGACAGAAATGATGTGGCTGTAAAGGGTAAAGTTTCAAATGAGGTTGATGATGTAGATAATTGCAATATTGGTATAGAGAAGGATCCAAATTTTTTCAAGTTGTCAAGTAGCTTGTCGAGGGAGCAAAGGGCCAAGTATGATGAGCTATTAAGAGAATTCGTTGATGTGTTTTCCTCGACATATGGAGATCTCAAAACATATGACACTAGTGTCATTGAGCATAAGATCCTATTGAAGGAGGAGGCCAAACCATTTAGGCAGAAATTTAGACAAATAAATCCTATGTTGCTGCCTATTATGGAAAGGGAGGTAAAGAAACTGTTGGATGCCCAAATCATTGTACCTTTGAGATATTCTGAATGGGTGGCCAACCTAGTCCCAATAAGATAGAAGAATGGAGAAATCAAATTGTGTGTCAATTTCAGGAACCTGAACAAAATCTCTAAGAAGGGAAATTATCCTTTGCCAAAGATGGAACACATATTGCAAAGGGTGACAGGTGCATCTAAGATATCCATGATTGATGGCTTTTCTAGCTATAATCAAATTTCCGTCTTGTCTGAAGACAGAGAAAAGACAACCTTCACCACTCCTTGGGGTACATTCATGTATGCTAAGATGCCCTTTGGATTGATGAACACATGGGAAACCTTTCAACGAGCTATGGACATCGACTTCGTTGGAGAAAAGAATAAATTTGTGGTCATCTATCTGGATGACATTACAGTCTTATCCAGGTTTGATAAAGAGAATTGTCATCATCTAAGAAGGGTCTTCTTGAAATGCAGAAGGTTCGGTCTCTCCCTAAATCCCAAGAAATCTTTGTTTTCCATGCAAGAGGGGAAATTGTTGGGGCACATAGTATCGACTAAGGGGGTCAGAATTGATCCAGCTAGGGTAGAAGCTATCCAAACCTTGTCGCTTCCCAGATCCAAGAAGGAAGTTCAATATTTCCTAGGAAAAATTAATTTTCTGAGAAGGTTTGTTTCAAATTTTGTTGAGTTGGTAAAGAATATTACATACATGCTCATGAAGGGGAATGAAGTAAAATGGATAGCTGAGTCCAGAAATTATTTCGATTGAATCAAGAAGGCATTGACTACGACGCCTATGCTCATCAATACTGATTACTCCAAGGATTTCCTGATTTTTTCCTTTGCCTCATTTGACACAGTAACAGTTGTTTTGTTGCAAAATAAGTCTGAAGGGTTGGATCATCCCATTGCCTTTTTCAATAGGGCAATGAGAGATGCTGAGGTAAAATATGACGTCATGGAAAAGCAGGCCTATGCTTTGGTGAAATCCCTCAAGGATTTCAGAATCTATGTCCTGCATTCAAAGGTTATCACATATTTTCCTTCAACTTCTATGAAGGACATTCTCATTCAGCCTGACATAGACGGAAGGAGCAAATGGATTTCCAAAATCCTTGAATTTGATCTAGAAATAAAGCCCACCAAACTAGTTAAAGGCCAAGGTTTAGCCACGTTATTGGTTGAATCTAACTGCAGAGTTTTGGGGGTTAACTTCATCAACACCCGCTCAGAAAATCAACAAGCCTAGTTGTCTCATACAAGTCCACATGTCAACCCTCCATTGGTAGAATGCACCTGGTACATAGATATTATATTTTTTCTACAAGAGTTGCGACCTCCAGATGGCATGGGAAAAAACAAGGTAAGAGCTCTTAAGCTCAAATAAATTAAATAGTTCTTTATTGATCAAGCTTTGTATTGGAAACATCCCCTAGGAGTGCTTTTGATATGTTTAGACCCGCAAGAGGCCCAAAAGGTTATGTTTGATTTTCATGACCGCCTCTATGGGGGACATCACTTTTAGAGGACCACAGCCTATAATATTCTCAGGGATGTGTATTTTTGGCCTACTCTATTCATCGATGTCTGTGCAAAAATCAAGGCTTGTGTTAAGTGCCATAAATTCTCCGGAAAGTGACAACTCAAGTCTTTACCATTAAAGCCTATTGTAGCTTCAGGACCTTTTCAACAGTGGGGCCTAGAATTTATTGGGGAAATCCATCCTTCTTCAAGTGGTCAACATAGTTGGATATTGACTGCCACAGATTACTTTACCAAATGGATAGAAGCCATCCCCACAAGGAGTGCTTCTCACAAGGTAATCATTGGTTTTCTGGAGGATATTATAGAAAGGTTTGGTTGTCTGAAAAGAATTGTCACTGATAATGCTGCATCCTTCAAGGCCGAACCATTGATCCAGTTTTGTGAACATTTTGGAATTTCATTGATTCTCTCAACTCCATACTACCCCTAGGGGAATGGCCTGACAGATTCCTCTAACAAGAGCCTTATAAAAATGATCAAAATACTTCTAGAGGAAAACAAAAAAGCATGGGATTCCAAACTCAAATTTGCTCTATGGGCTGATAGAGTGACAACACATATATCTCTTGGTGTCTCTCCTTTTCAGTTTGTGTACGGAGTTGAAGCCATCTTTCCTTCTCAGCTCGCGTTTCCATTGGAAAAATTCTTCCAAGAATATGAAGGGGAGCTTGATGATATGATCAGAATATTTCAACAACTAGCAGAAGTGCAACAGACTAGGGAGCAACTACTGGACAAAGTGCATGAACATCAACAAAAAATCAAGGAAGCTTTTGAAAAAAAGGTGAGAAAAGAAKATTTCCAGCTGGGACATCTAGTACTCAAATGGGATGCACCCAAACAGGACAAGGAAAAGCATGGTAAATTTTAATCCCTCTGGATTGGGCCCTTCAAAATCTATGAGGTGTTTCCAAATAATACTTACAGGTTGCAGAATTTGGAGGGTGGTGAAGTTTTTGGTGGCCCTGTAAATGAATTTTTTTTGAAGAAATATTTTGTTTAGGTTGTAACCGACGTTCCATCTCTGTAAATACCACTCCTATTTTGTTTTGATTTTTGTTTTTCGTTTTCAATAAGAGACCCCATAACCCAAAGCTAAGGCACTAAAACTATGCGTTCTTGGGAGCTCACAGGGAGCATGCCATCCCCTGTGGAGCCAAATGTTATTACACAAACTTGTCAAAGTCTTGTGGGTTTGTAGTTTCTACCTAAGTCTGTAGTTTTTCCTTGCCTTTCTCCTTTTCGCCGACCAAATATTAAGTTTTCCCCTTTCGTCTTGTAGATTCTTCTTCTATTTGCCTCCATTCATTTGATCGACCTATTTTTCCTTGTTCTCTTATTTTTGAAGTATCGGTCCCAAGATTTTGTGTTTTCTCTAAGGTTGATCACTTCCCTCTTTTCCTCTGTCACCGATCCTATGGATTTCTAGAGCCCTCAACCAGTCGTCCAAGTATTTGTTTACAGAGGCCACAACCATAAGCACAAGCACAACACTTAGAGCGGTATGATATGGA
>JASDQU011442488.1:9519-20268 GCA_032191745.1 Picea mariana | reverse complement strand
TAAGATCTCCACTCACAACACAAGTGAGTGTCGGGCCAAGAAGTCACTCGTAGCCAAGTTGAAGGCTTTTGAATCAGATGCAGACTCCAACTCTGAATTAAAACCCCGACAAGGGGAATGACAAGGGGAAGAAGATTATCGATGCAGAGCCCAACGCCACCATTGCTACCACGAAGATCCAAAAGAAGGAACTAGAAGATCCAGAGGAGGTAGAGTGCCTCTTCCATTCTGAGATGTGGGTAAGGGGTTCCCCATTGTAGTTCATTGTCGACAGCGGGAGCCAGAAGAACCTCATATCAGTAGAGGTCATGAAACGACTGGGCTTGCCAACCACAATAGACCCACAACCACACACCATCAGGTGGCTTCACCAAGGACGAGACCTCCACGTCAGCCAACAATGTCGCCTTCCCTACAACATCAATCCCTTCACGAATGAGGTATTATGTGACATTTCTCCTCTTGATGTTTTTGATGTATTATTAGGCCAACCATACTTGTGGAAGAGACATGTTGTGTATGATTCCAGGCCTCATGCTATTATTATTAATTTGGGCAATAAGTTGTACAGGATACCGAAAATAGCACCACCTACATCGATCTCTTTGGTTACTGCAAAACAATGTAGTAAGCTCATTGCAAAAACTAGGAAATTTGTTTTCCTGATGATCCTCCCTCAAGGAAAGAAGAAGACTGTGGCCACGACCTCCAGACAGGGCCCCTATACATGAAAACAACAGATGGATAAGGTTGTGGAGGAGTCTTCGGACATATTCACCTCCCCTGTAGGGGTGCCTCTACACTGCCAAGTCAAGCACCCCATCGATCTGACCCCAGGTGCACCGCTACCCAATGGACTAATCTATCAACGCTTTGTTATGGAGAATGAAAAAATCAAGAGGCAAATTTAGGAGATGTTGTAGAAAGGTCAAATATGACCAAGTTCATTTCCCTATGCGAGTTCGATCGTGCTAGTGCAGAAGGGGGATGGGACTTGGAGACTCTGCATTGACTATTGGGCACTAAACAAGATCATTGTCCGGAAAAGGTACCTGATCCCATAGATTGATGACCTTGTGGACCAACTCAAGGGGGTGAAATATTTCAAAAAGATTGACTTGAAGTCAGGGTATCACCAAGTACCAATCGAACCCTCTGATGTGTGGAAGACTACCTTCAAGTCCAAGGAGGGCCTTTTCAAATGGCTGGTCATGCCTTTCGGGTTGACGAATTCCCCTACAAACTTCATGAGGCTCATGGATGACATCTTGTGACCATTCGCCAACTCATTTGTAGTGGTTTACTTGGATGACATTCTAATATTCAGCCAAACTTCTAAAGAGAACCTCCACCACATCCGACAGGTCCTCCAAACACTGCGGCAGCAGAAGTTCTGTGCCAATTTGGAGAAGTGTACTTTTGGCATGACCCAGGTTTAGTATCTAGGATACATTGTTGATGAGCAGGGGTTGCATGTGGATCCAGCCATGATCCAAGTCATTTGGGATTGGTCAGCCCTAACCACACTAACAGAGCTCTGCATATTTTTGGGTCTTACCAATTTCTACCACAGGTTCATGTTGGGATTCTCTCATATCACTTGGCCCTTCAGTCAAGTCACCAAGGGAGGAGAGAAAGGAAAATTGTTTTGGTTTGAATCTCAATAGAAGGAATTCGAAGAGTTGAAGGATCGCCTCTACTCTGCACCAGTGCTCACAATACCAGACTTGCAACAACCATTTGAGATCGAGACAAATGCCTCCAACTATGCTATTGGGGCAGTCCTTACTCAGCAGGGGCATCCAGTGGCATATCACAGTGAGACACTTTCAAAACTAGTCTGGAAGTATCCCACTTATGACAAAGAGATGTATTCCATTGTGTAGGCTTGTCGACAATGGAATCATTACATTTTGGGAAAGGAAATGGTTATCCACACATACCATGGACCCTTGAAGTTCATACAGACACAAGGGAAGTTGTAGAATGATCGCCATCATAAGTGGTCCACATACCTACAATAGTTTCATTTAAACATTAAGTACAAGAAAGTAAGCACAAATAATGTTTAAGACTATGTCAGCCAACCACCTATCATGGCTCTAACCATGGTGCTCAACTCTTGTGGGTACGAGACTTCTGATTGGCCACTTCTAGACAAAAGTGATCTAGACTTCGGCCACACATACAATATGGTCTTGGAGGGTAAGCAAGTTCCTAATTTTCACCTCCAGGATGCCCTGCTATGTCACCTGGGACACCTTTATGTTCCTTCAAGCGAGCGTGCCAAGATGATTTGGGAGGCACACTACAGTCGGTTCCCTAAGCATTTCGGGGTTGAGAAAACCGTGGCAGTACTGCAAAAGTATTTCTATTGGCCAAACCTTCAACAGGATGTCGGGAAGTACATAAATTCCTGCACTACTTGCGCCATTGCCAAACCGACCATCAAGAAGCAAGGCCTCTATATTCTGTTTCCTACCCCTAGTCAACCTTGGGAATCCATGTCCAAGGATTACATGTTAGGAATTCCTTCTACTAAGAATGGAAATGACTGTGTTTTTGTGGTCATTGATAGATTCTCAAAGATGTCCATTATGATGGCATCCAAAAAGAATATCACAGTAGAATCCACTGCTAAACTCTTCTTTGAACGAGTGTGGGTAAATTTTGGTATCCCATAGTCTATCAGCTCAGATCAAGACAACAAGTTCCTCAATACATTTTGGTCTAGCCTCTAGTCGATGCTAGACACCAAGCTCACCAAGTCCACATCTTTCCATCGGCAAACTGATGGCCAGACAAAGGTCATCAACCAAATGATTGTACACATTTTGCACATGTACAAATCAAAGAATCCACGCACATGGGATGAGAGCCTCCCCTATGTACAACATAGCTACAACCGGGCACTCCATAGCTCAACCAGCCATAACCCCTTTCAGGTGGGCTTGGGATTCTAGCCACTATGTCCCATTGATGTAGCCATGCCATTTGTGGCTACTCAGACAGATTCAACCCATGTCCAGTATGAGGCTGACAAGGAAAACAACTTCAATGAGTGCATTCATCACATCCACCAATAGGTTAATGACATATTGGACAAAGCCAATGCTAAGTATAAGCAACGACATGATCAACATTAGGTGCCACACAACTTCTAGGTGGGCGACAAAGTGTGGTTACATTTGCAAAAGGAGCACCTTGCTGGACCATACCGCAAGATTCGCCTGCTCTGATATGGGCCATACACCATCACCAAGGCTGTAGGGGACAATTCCTTTGAGCTCAGTATTCCACCATTCCTTGGTCTACACCTTATGTTCAATGTGGATCACCTTCGGCCCTACTTTCCACCTCTATTGGACACATTCGACATGGCAGAACAGCTCACACCAACAAAGTTAAACCCATATTGCATGGAACAAGCCACAAATGATAAGATTATGGACACACAGATCAAGAACACCCGCTAATAGAGGATCCATCTATATCGAGTTGTCAAAGTAGGCCAACTCCTTCATCAGGGCAAGTGGCTCACCGGGGACCAAGTTTAGCAGAAGTTTCCTCATCTCATGGAGGAACTCAACGCAATGGGGACCATTACTTCCTAAGGGGGGAGGAATGATCCAAGTGGATATTGGTGGTCACCTTCCTATTTCTCTTTGATCCACACCATTGTTTCTTTTAGTTTTTCAGTTNGAAGTTTCCTCATCTCATGGAGGAACTCAACGCAATGGGGACCATTACTTCCTAAGGGGGGAGGAATGATCCAAGTGGATATTGGTGGTCACCTGCCTATTTCTCTTTGATCCACACCATTGTTTCTTTTAGTTTTTCAGTTTCCTTAATTGTAGCACAATTTACTATTTTTATCATTTTTTCGGGTCCTGAACGTCCAGAGCCGTTTTGAGGCCCTAAACGACGTTTTTTGGCATCAAATGTTGCGGTGAATATGAGTTCGTTCTAGACACTGATATTCGCTATCAACAGTGTATTCCTCGGATAGATCTTTCTAATAATGTATCATGTACATCAAACACAGATAGTATGCCAAAGTTATGACCCTGGGAAATTGATGTACCAATTTACCCCGACGGGGCTCATATTATAGTGTTTCATCTCCTACGGTTAGGTTTTTGGATGTTTAGGGTTTTCCATTGTTTCTAAATAATATATAGGCCTTCGAGCCTCATTGTAACACATAGTTTAGAGCCCAGTAGCCACCACATCTCTTCTCAGAGATAAGCTACTAGGGCCCTAGATATTTTATTTCCATTCTGTCTATAATCATATTTCAGTCATTTGTTGTTAATGAAATGAAGTTTTATTTCCATTGCATCTCTACATTTATGTGTATTTTTGTATTTCATTGTGTTCCTTCATAAATCTGGATCACCTAACCACTACAGACTGGCAAGGTATGACTCATAATTTTGTAGCTACATTTTTATTTAAAAGTCAACACCCTTTGGTAGATCAAGCTTTACAGGTTGTAAGACAGAAAGTATTTGAGGAAGCACCTAGCCTCCCTGTGGAGCAAGAAGAGGATGAATGGATCACACCTGTTTAGAAATTGCAAGGATGCTACAATATCAATGCCAATGAAGACGATGATCCTAGGAATGTGAACATCGCAGAAATGGAAGGATAGAGAGACATAAAATGACCAGGAGTTGAACTATCTTTTATCGGGTAGCCAATCAAAATCAAGAAAGTTAATATTGGAACAGAGAAAGCACCTAAGCTTGCTAATGTGCGATATTACTGGGATGATGCCACTATTGATAAGATCATAGAATTACTGCATGAATATCAGGACTTGCTTCCAACCAAGTTCGCTGATATGAAGGGCATTAAAGGGCCCATGGGAGAGATGAATATCCCCTTGAAACTAGATGCAAAGCCAGTCAAACAAAGACCTTACAGATTGAACCCTAAATATAAGGAGAAAGTGAATATTGAACTAGACAGTATGCTAGAAGCAGGAATCATAGAACCTTATGAAGAATCAGAGTGGATTTTCCCTATGGTGGTTCAGGATAAGAAAACATGAGAGATTGGAATCTGTGTAGATCTCAAAAATCTAAATGATGCATGCCTACACGATCCATTCCCTACACCATTTATTGACGAAGTGTTAGATAACGTGGGAGAAAAGGAAGTGTACTCCTTCATCGATGGATTCTTAGGATACCATCAGATAAATATTTCCAAGGAAGATCGCCATAAGACCACATTTTCAACAGAGTGTGGATCCTACCAATACACTATGATGCCTTTTGGATTGAAGAATGCACCAACCATATTTTCTAGGGTGGTGGTCGAAGCATTCAAGGAGTTTTTACATAAATTTTTGGAAGCATATTTTGATGATTGGACTGTTTTTAGCTTATTGAAAAACCATATTGAATGCTTAATACTAATGTTGGATAAGTGCAGGCAATGTCAGATTGCACTGAACCTGAAGGAATGCATCTTCTTTTCTCCCTTTAGAGTGTTGTTGGGCCATATTGTGTGTAAGTAGGGGTTACTGGTAGATCCATCTAAGATTGCCATTATTGTCGATTTACCCCCTCCTACTTCAGTCAAATAGCTGCGCACTGTGCTAGGACATATTGGATACTATAGGAATTTCATTAAGGGCTATGCATAGATTACAACACCTATGGAGAAGCTGATGAAAAAACATTGTCAGTTTCACTTGACATAAGAATGTCAGCAGAGCTTTGACACATTGAAACAGAAAATGGTTACTGCGCCTATTCTAGTTTTCCCAGATTGGAGCAAGGATTTTCATGTGCATGTCGATGCATCTTTTATTTCATTAGGAGCCATGTTAGCACAACCAGGAGCATGAGATATTGACCACCCGCTAGCCTTTGCTAGCAGGAAGCTCTCAACAACTAAGATAAATTACACCATCACTGAGAGGGAAGGTTTAGCCATGGTGTATGCGTTGCATAAGTTTCATCACTACTTGTTAGGAGGACACTTTAAGATGTTCATTGATCACTCCATGCTGAAATACCTAGTCAACAAGCCAGTGTTGGGGGAAAGGATATGCATATGGATTTTGTTATTTCAAGAATATGATTTTGAAATTGTGGTAAAGACAAGAAGGATGGACAAGGGACCTGATCACTTATCTAGGTTAGAACATGGATAGGAACCTACTGGTTTGGAGGATACACTATTGGATGCATAGTTGATGGCCATTAGAAAGGTTGATGATCACTTTGTTGAGATAGTTCAATTCCTATCAACAGGAATAACACCTCACGAACATACCGTCATTCAGAAGAAACAACTGGTAGGGCGTGTTGTAGAATTTTCTCTTATAGTTGGACAACTATATAAGATGGGACCTGATGAGATCCTGAGAATATGTGTTATGGAGGCAGAACGAACACTGATTTTAATAGAATCTCATGAATTCATCGTAGGAGGACACTACGTAGGAAAATCAACAATGCAGAAGGTTCTTAGAGAAAGGCTTTGGTAGCCCACTTTACACAGGGATGCTAAAGAATACTACAGAGCCTATGATGTATGCCAAAGAGTTGGGAAACCTTCCAGAAGAGATGATATGCCTTTAGCACCCCACCTAACCTTACAAGCATTTGAGAAATGGGCCATTGACTTCGTGGGACCTATAAACTCACCAGGGAAGCACACATGAGCTAGATACATCATCATTGCGACAAATTATTTGACCAGATGGGCAGATGCAAGAGAAGTTAAGGACTATAGTGAAACTATAGCTGTGCATTTCATATTCGAAGATATCATAACCAAGTTTGGATGCCCAAAGATTCGCATGAGCAATCAAGGTACACATTTTATTAATAAGACTATTGAAGCCTTGACTCATAAATTTGAAGTTCACCATCAGAAGAGCACTCCTTACCACCCACAAGAGAACGGGATGATGGAAGCATTCAAAAAGATATTGGAGATAGTGCTGACGAAGATTTGTAGTGTAAACAGAGGTGATTGGGATTTGAGAGTACCATCAGTATTATGGGCCTATAGAACCACTTGTAAGAAACTGACAATGCAGACTCCCTTTAAGTTGGTTTATGGTCTAGAAGTAGTTGTACCCATGGAATATTTAGTTCCTAGCTTAAGAATTGCAACCTTTACAGATATGGATGACACTGGCGCTATTCAAGAGAGGCTCGCGCAGTTGCTCGAACTAGAAGAAGACCGTTTTGTTGCAGGATTTCACCAGAAAGTTCAGAAGGAATGAGAAAAGGCCTACCATGACAGGCATATCAAGAAGAAAGCATTTAAGTAAGCATATCTGGTATTGGTATATGATAGCAAGTTCATGAAGCATCCAGGGAAGTTCAAAACACATTGGCTAGGGCCATATGAGGTTGCCTATGTTACAGAAGGAGGAGTTGCATAACTGAAGACTTTGAATGGGGAGTGGAAGGAAGGATTGGTGAATGGGAGCTGGTTGAAATTGTACTATGACAACCAACTACCTTACAACTATTA
The DNA here is from genome assembly GCA_032191745.1 of Picea mariana. Taxonomy (NCBI): domain Eukaryota; kingdom Viridiplantae; phylum Streptophyta; class Pinopsida; order Pinales; family Pinaceae; genus Picea; species Picea mariana. The sequence continues at coordinate 12,762 of JASDQU011442488.1, read as the reverse complement.
GTAAAAATAGAGGGAAAATGGTCTACGTGCCGGGTGCAGTTGAGACTGGGTACTAGACATAAGAAATATAGTTTGCACACAGGGTGGAGGAACAAAGCAAGACGCACAGGCTGCGTTGCGTAGTATGAAGTCGAGGTATAGTAGAAGATTCAGATCAGAGTGCCTTAGGACGAGTCACAGGTGAATGTTGGGGGGCTATTGGCCCTTGGTTATGGAAGAAAGTGAATGTTACAGAAAAAAGAGGTGAAATGCGAACTGTGCGAAAAGAAGGTTGATTGAGATCAGGTGGAAGTAGTTAAAGAAGTAAAAAGAATGGAGCGAAGTCCCATAAATGAATCTATTGGACAACGAGATCGAGGAAGATAGATAAGAAAGGAAGATGGATCATGGAAAACTCAGGAAACAAAAAAATCCACTGGTAGATGCTTTGGACAACCTCGCAGGAAGGAAGGAAAGATAGGCTAGCGAAGCGTTGAAAACGTGGGTCAAGTTGACCTAGGGTTTTAGACACCTAGGATTTGGCCTAAGGTTGTCGATGAGCTATTGTAATGTACAAATAAAGGTTAAGGGGACCTAGGATGGGGTCTTCATTAGCTCATATATTGGATAATGAGTGATTGTGGTTATTACTGAGAGAGAAGTATTGTGTGGTGAGAGAAGTCTGTGTTGTAAGATCTTTAGCTGGGTGTGAAGATCAATCCTGCGGCTAGGTGCACAAGGAAGGGAGATAGAGAGAAGAGAGAAAGAGAGATATCTAGAAGATAAGAGCACAGATAGAACTCTAGGCTTTCACCTAATATATTATAAAGCACAGTTCTGTGGATGTATCCCTAGGGAGAGGGTGAACCACGTATATCCTGTTGTTGTGTATGGTTGATGTTGTTTTCTTTACTATGTTACTCTGATGATGCATTAGTATGTTAGATACGATACATAACTATGTGAAGTAGGTTTATGTTTGGAAAGAATAATCTGATCTCCTTGTGTGATTGCCTTGATTCCACTTGCATTTCCTCTGGTTGTAGACACCTGGTCCTGCAACCCCCTATTGCTACTTCAGTTGAGACTGCATCTGCTTCGTAGGTGTATTCAAAAGGGCCAGTAGTTAGGTCTTGTTGGTGCGCTATTAGAGTTGATCCTTTGGGCTTCTCCTATGCCAACAACCACTGTTAATGATGTGGCTAGGAGTATTCCACGGATTTATGCAGTTGTAGATAATAAACAAGCCAACCACCAAGATTTAATGGTGGAAATGACAGGTATGATCACCAAGCATCTAGTTTCTATTTTAATTGACCTGGTTCTAATTTTAGTTATGTGGCCCCTCAGATTTGTGTTAAGTGTAAACTGAAAACAGTTATGCATGTTAAGTAATGGTTAGTACAATTAGCCACTGACACCAAAATAAAAGTATCAGAGGTCATACCAACTTGCCAATTCACTATGGATGGATTTCCCACCCAAGATACCCTTAACATACTTCCACTCAGATATTATGACCTGTTGATTGGTATGGACTGGATAGATACATATAAAACTAAGTTGGACCGTTACCATAAAACCTTAGAATGTGTAAATGAAGAAGGGAGAAAGATAACCCTCCAAGGGATTCAGAATCATGTCTCAGTGAGATGAATATGAACCCTTCAAATGAAAAATTATTACAGAAACGGATGTCCTCTATATGCAATACATGTGTTAGAATCTGTTGAGAATGACAGACCAAACTTAGAGGACCACCCCATATTAAGAGAAAATAGAGATGTGTTTCTAGAAGAGGTACCGGGTCTACCTCCGAGAAGAGACATTGACTTCTCCCTAGAGCTTGCACAAGGAGTAGTGCCAGTGTCTAGGACACCCTATGGGATGAGTACACCCAATATAGTTGATATCAAGCTACAACTAAAGGAAATGATGGATAAAGGCTACATACAACCTAGTGTGTCTCCATGGGGAGCACCAGTCTTGTTCGTAAAGAAGAAAGATGGCACACTTTGATTGTGCATAGATTATAAAAAAATCAATAAGACAACCATAAAGAACAAGTACTCCTTACCAAGAATCAATGACTTGTTCGACCAATTAGAGGGTGTTTTGATTTTCTCAAAGATGGACTTAAGGTATGGATACCATCAAGTCCAAATAAAGGATGAAGACATCCAAAAAACAACCTTCAGGAAAAGGTATGGTCACTATGAATTTGTGGTGGTGCCATTTGGGTTAACCAATGCCCTCACCACTTTTATGTGCTTGATGAATAATGTACTCGGCAAATTCCTAGAAATATTTATATTGGTCTTCATTGATGATATCCTAATCTACTGCAAGAATAGGGAGGATCATGAAGAACATCTTAGACTGGTACTTCAAGTACTAAGAGAGCATTAGATCTACACTAAGCTTAGCAAGTGTGACTTTTTCCAGAAACAAGTCCATTACTTAGGCCATGTTATTCCTAAAGGAGTGGTAGTAGACCCTGACAAGATCAGGTCTATTATGGAATGCCCTACCCCAAAGGATGTATATGATATTAGATCCTTTATGGGCTTAGCAGGATATTATAGAAGGTTTATAAAAGGATTTTCCAAGATTGGTTTCCCAATCACTGCCCTTCAGAAAAAGGGGGTTAAATTCACTTGGATATCATAATGTGAAGAAATATTTTGGGAACTAAAATACCTTCTGACCCATGCACCCGTGCTAAATATTACAAACCCTGATATTGACTTCCTTGTATGCATCGATGCCCATAAGGAAGGAATCAGAGGAGTCATTATGCAAGAAGGACATGTAGTTTGCTACAAATAAAGAAAGTTGAATGATCATGAAATCAATTATGTGACCCATGATCTTGATTTGGCTTCCATAGTGCATGATTTAAAAATGTGGAGGCATTACCTCGTGGGTAGGAGATTTATACTTATGACAAACCATTGTGGGTTGAGGCACCTATTTGATCAATCAAAACTCAATGATAGACAAGCTAGGTGGATGGCTCTCCTTAGTGAGTTTGATCTTGAAATCGAACACATCAAAGGAAAGGAAAATAGGGTGATCGATACCCTTAGTAGAAGTATGAAAACTATTCACCTGGAAGTAGTGAGCACCTGTGAAACGAATGTGAGGGAAAGAGTCAGGAATGCACAAGAGACATATGCATTCTTCAAGATCGTGACATCGTACCTAAATCAAAATCCCACAAGGATAAAGTATGAAGGCTATCAAATGTTGGATGAAGGTCTG